>JAGKTK010046368.1:1756-12282 GCA_018397895.1 Paralithodes camtschaticus | reverse complement strand
TATATATATATATATATATATATATTGTATATTTAACTTGGTAAACTTTAAATAGTTAGAGAAATTCCATCTATAAATGGTTCTGGATTTGAGATGTAGTGGTGGTTGAGAACACGAACTTAGGAAGGCTTCACACAAACCTCTTCACCGCTAATTTATGATTGCCAATTGACTTCTTGGACTATTTTGCACTGGAAACAGAATCTATACTATGAATGTAGATTGCTTCAGATGACATCATTCACATTAACATATAAAACAGAAGCTGGTAAACCAGAGTTGCCAACTAGAGTTGCCGGGATATGAGCTCATGTCAATTATCTTTTCTTTAAGATGATGCAGTTCTGTCTCCTACGTTTAGCTGCAGAGTCGCTCATGCATTCTACAAACAGCAATGTGGAAGGTTGTAGCCTCACCATAGGTAGAGCTTAACATTGGTATTAAGCGGCAAGTGCATGTATAATATGCGTGTGTAAAGTAGTTTGCATAGCTTGCAACACAATTAGTAAGAACAGGTGTTTTAAAATTATGCAATAATTGTTCAACTTTAATTCAATGAATGCGTTTTCCATTGCAAACCTAACATTTATAGCGTGGGTAGTATTGTCTTCAGTGAGTACTGTTATTGATGCTCTTAAAATTACTTTGAAAATATCCATCAAACAAACATCTTTTTTTATTACAGAGTTATCAATGGGGAAGGTGATTACAGCCAAACGAATTATAAGGAGAAATGTATCTGAATTATAGTAAGCAATATCGTTCAGTAAGCCATGTAACACCGCCATTGTGGTGCTGCTTTCCATCATTACAATTATAGAGATGACTCTCCTCCCCTCCCTCGCCCTCCAACCAATCATGCCCCTCAACTCATAAGTATTCTTCCTCTAGTATATTTACTGTATGTATGTATGTATATACTCAGGCCCAATCCCCACTTTTTTTTTTGGGGGGGGGGGGGGAGGGACTCAAGACAGAGCCCGAATAGGGACATCACAACAGAAAACAATGTACACACAAAAACAAAATACAAATTCACACACATGTAGATCATCCAGGAGAAGACCCAGACACCAGGGTCACCAAGGTCCCTCCAGCACTTCCCCGGCCCCCGACCACCCGGAAAGGTTCTGATCTCGGCAGGCAGACATGCAGCAGAGCGAAACCACAAGCCCCTCCACCACACTTCCAAGCGCATCCTTCATATAAACCGTCTCCCCGAGCCAGGCGCCTGATGGACTATTATATAGTCCAACATGCACCCGACCCCTTCCCCCAAATGACCATGTGTTCACTCATCTATTCACAAGCATTCTCCATTCATTCCAGTTTATTATGTCCTCTCGCTTTTCATTCTTGCTACATCCACGCACATTAAAAGCTCCTGTTCTTAGGGTCCGGGACCACGAACTCGTTCCCTTGCCCCCATCTCTGTCTCGCTTTTTTGGTAGATTTATTTAAGGGGTGAAGGATACCCGGTCCCCCACCCCTGATCCCCTTTAGCTGACTTCTATGTCTCGCAGAAGAAAGCGGTGGTGGAAATTTCTCACCCCTCCACCACAGAGGAGGCTATATCTGCACCAGAAAGCGGCGGGCGTTGGGGTCGCCGCATCCCTACGCCATTTGAAAAATTAGAGATGCAGAGGGAGAAAAAGATAGAAGGGGCTATGGGAAGTAGAGGACACCATCCCTCACTCTGACAGAGGGTCAGCCCACCACGTAATATATATACTACCAAAAAAAAAAAAATCATGTGTTCGTATTAAAGACTATTCAATTGTTACCAAATGTTGTATTATGTTGTGTATAACATTTTGAAATAACGGCATGTTAAATACGGAGGGGGGTCGGGAGGGAGGTGGTATTCTTATAAGGCGGGGACCTGTCACACATACACTATCTCAATAATGATCACCGCCGAACAAGGGACCGCAGGTATGTCATGAGTGTGGTCTAAGGCAGTTCCAAGGTACCGTGAACGAGTCGGTGTGGGACGTGATCCTCCGTGAGGGAGGGAACAAATTTCAAGCATGCTTGCACAGACGGTCGGCGAACTCCAAAAAATGTGCCGGAAATCCAGGATGGCCCCCAGATGTGTCGGTAACATGTTGTGTGAAGACACAGGCAACCAAAGGCATGACTGGGATAAATAGCAGCAGTGATAAAGGTAGAAAGGTAGATATGTAGGATAGAAAGGGAAGTAGCTTGGGTAAGGAAGTAGGTAGGTATGGTACAAAGGTCTATAAGCTGGGTAGAAAGCTAGATAGGCAAGGTAGAAAGCTTGATGGGTAGGAAAGAAAGGTAGATAGGCAAGATAGAAAGGCAGGGTAGACAGATAAATAAGTTGGACAGAACGGTACACAGGCAGGATAGAAAGGTAGACAGGCAGGGTAGAAAGGTATAAAGTAGTATAAAAACATAGATACATAGGGTAAAAAGATAGATAGGCAAGGTAGAAAGGGAGGTAGCGTAAGGAGATAGATTAGGTTGGAAGATAAGGAAGCAAGGAAGGATAAGGCATAAGTTAAGCTTGGAAGAAGTACGGTTGGATACCTAGGGAAACATGATGGGAAGGCAGGTTAGGCAAGAAAGCAGACATTCTGGCACAGGGAAAGGCAGGGAGGTAGGAATGAGAGGCAGGCAGGATAGGTAGAAAGGAAAGGTAGGTATGGTGGGTAGATAGGCAGGCAGGAAAGGCAGAAGTATACAGGGTAAGCAGGAAAAAAGGGTAGGTAGGCAAGGCAGTAAGATAAATAAGTAGGCAGGCGAAGCAGGAAAGCAAATAAAGTAGGCAAGGAGGTAGGTAGGCAGGCTGGCAGGGTTAGCAAGATAGGAAGAAGAGGTAAGACAAAAGAGTAGGTAGACAAGGCAGGGAAATAGGTTAGAGTAGGCAGTCAGGGATAGGTAGAAAGGGTAGGTAGGCAGGGAAATCATGGAGGTGGGCAGGGAAATAGGTAGAGTAGGTAGGGGAGGCAGGCAAGGAAGAGACAAACTATAAGTTGGTCAGGAGAAGATGGAAGGCCCTGTGGTGACCACAGGAACACTTCTGGCAATCTTGGCATATCCCGTTAGAACGGCGATCACTTTCGGCAAATACCGTTGCATGACGGCGTGCATGACGCCCCTCCCCACAGGTACTATTGTGGACATAAGTCCTGCTACACCTGCCTGAGAGGGATCCGCGAATTGTGTTGGTAACATTGGTACCCCCCCCCCCCCCCCCCCCCCCCCCCCCCTCCCCNTCTTTCGTTCTTGTTCACGTCTATAAGCCGTTCTTTATTTCTCTCTCTCTCATCGAATCATTGTATTTTTATGTATGTTTTCCAAATATTCTTCCTAAAATTATATATCATATCGTTACATACTTCATATATATTGGATATTTGCTATTGTATACAAACCTAGCATAATATAAAGTTTGATAATCCATTAGAATATGGAAGTTTATTAACAATATATGTTGTTTAAGTCAAATACAACTGAGATTTTAATTTACTTTTGCATTATCATATTTCAATTCAGTTATAATTATCTAAGCCCATATACCCCACTGTTTGGAGTAAGCATGTATTTCACTGTCAAAGTGTATATATTAATGAATGAAGTAATTGACACACACATAAAATGGGTTCCTATATTGAATTCATTGAATATTATAATGTATAAATATAAGGTTACGTGTGTATTCTCAATACTCATATATTTCGTAACTAGTCAACTCAGACACACGGCCACACACATTAATGTGACATTACATTACACAAACTTGCATGTTATTTTCTTACTTGAGGAGATTTGGCGTCTTTCAACTGCCTCAGCGAGCGCTGCTCCCTCCGAGATTAACCCCTTCCGTATCGGGGTTGTGTTTTGTTTTATTACAGCTATATTTACACAATGTTGTGCAGATAAGGAAGGATCTGTGGCGTTTAGAAGAATTAATTGAGCTAGTATGAAGCCTTTTAATTGTTACATTTCTTTCCTTAATTGAATACAAACTTAAATATTTAGCTATTATCCATTCACTCGAACCATACACCTGGCCCCTAGTTGGTGTGTGTATCGACGCTCATGATTTCCCATCTTATCAATACCGTAGCTCACTGGCCCAGAAGAGTCGCAAAACTGATAAATTCTGTATTGTTGTCATTTATTAGTCTATATTCATTCATTATACTGGACACGCTTTAATAATGTTAATGATTACTTAACAATCTACAGTGATATCACAATCTTAAGAGTCATGATATATTACATTAATACACATTTATCACATATATAGCATACAGTATACACAAGCGAAATAAAGAAATTATAAACCCAAAAAGTACGGTAAGCAATAGATGAATACTGACTGACTTGGCCCATGTGGCTTAGAGCCAATCACAGGCCCTGCTTCACTTATTATTCACAATAATAATAAGATAGGCAGGGATGGCATTTCATATCTTGCTTGTGTTTACGGTATTATATCTGCGGTATTTATGTGGTTTCTGTAATAGTTCATTGCTCTTAAGGTTTGGATATCACTCTAGATTATCACATTATTTGAATTAATTAAACTTATCTTTATTATTCTATATTTTTGTATTAAACTAGATAAATAATGGTAATTATAATTATAATGCTAATGTGATAAGTTACATCCAAACCTTAAGAGCTATACAATATCACATAGAACACATATATAACGTAGATATCATACAGTAAACACAAGCAAGGGAAGAAACGCCGTCACTGCCTATTTAAATGTGTAAATGTGTGGTAGAGGTATAAAGTGTTCAATACAGAGCTAAAATGTTTCGAGTTTGAATATTGCCTCCGACAAGAGAAGGATATTCTTTGGTTTTCCTTGGAACACCATTTACCCCTTGAGGTTCATGACGCATTTTGACAGTTTATTGTGGACCTTTTTCAACGATTTTATACAGCGTAAGAAGAACCTTTCGGATGTAGGATAAACTATAATTCATTAACAGTGATTAAATTATAGAAATATTTCTATATCTATATTAATCACGATTGAAGTAGCTTAAATGATGCAGGACAAGCCATCAAATGTATTATTATGATAGTTACAGACATAACTACTTATAATAAATTGACAAGTAGAATCTGTGTCATCTTTATATGCCTTCATTTACTACCATTTCACACACATTTGTTTTCACTCACGCCATCACCTCCATACGCAGCCTCCCAGAAGCTGGGTGTGCTCAACCACCTTAGGGGGTTCTTTTCCCCCGCACAGCTTCTTGCTCTGTACAGGGGCATAGTGCGCCCTTGTATTGAGTATTGTTCACATGTGTGGGGAGGTTCCTCTCACACCGCTCTCCTAGACAAAGTTGAAAGGAAGGCCTTTCGTATCATTAACTCCCGTTCACTCACCAGCTCTCTGCAATCTCTCTCTCTCCGCTGCAATGTTGGATCTCTCGCTATTCTATCGCTACTATAATAATCAGTGTTCCTCAGAGCTATCCCAGTGCGTACCACCTCCTTTACGTAGGGCACGTGGTACCCGTCTTGCAACTCAATTCCACCTCTACTCTGTGCTACTCTCCAACCCAAGAGTGAAACATTACTCTCAAACTTTCTTCTACTCAACAGTTGAGCTCTGGAACTCTCTCCCAGAATCAGTCTTTCCCTCTTCCTATGACTTAAATTGCTTCAAACACTGTGTGTCCAGGCATTTTGGCTCGAACGTCCCTTGATTTTGGCCCTGTCACTCTTTAAACTATGGGGGAGGCACTCGCTATAGGCAGTTATGCCTTTTGCCTCCCTCAATCACACAATACAAAAAAAATATATATATATATAATGTTGACACAAGGTTACGTAATATTGTTTCGGTTGTAACTGTTCATACATTACTTCCAATTATGTGTTTTAATTAAGTGCTAGTCCGTACTTTGTTAACAAATAACCTATAACTCAAATAACAATATCTACACTGCATCATATTATTATAATAATCAATTTTGAAACAAACTGCCTGGGGAACTTAGTATACAGTATGGTGAAACCACAACAAACACTTCGGCTTAGGACTCTCTAAAACTTTTTTTTGTTTTGTGTACTTCTCTTAAGTACCGTAAATAAAGCCCAGAGCGAAGAAGTGATTTTATATATTTCATATAATGATTTTATTTTTATTTTTATGTTATGTTGATTTGTTTATCCTGGTATACAACAGGTTCGGCCTTACATGGACACTTCACGTATACGCTATATACGAACACGTGAAAATTGTATATATCTATCTATATCAATTAATTGTGTATATCTATCTATATCAATTAATTGCACGTGGAAGAAAGAAAATAGAACCGGTATTATATAATATGTAACCAACCCTCGCATTTACTTTTCACAGCATGAATTTGAGAAATATTGGATTGAAAAATATATTCAGCAAATTGATGGTGTATACAGCTAATAGCTACACACAAAATTAATATAACAATATTTAGGACAAAAAAAAAGTGTACAAATAAATGCCACCGTATATAAATAAGGCTATAATAATAGTGCTCTTAGTTTAATGACGTGTTGCATAGGAAACCAAAAACTTTACCGGTAATCTTATTGTTGGACAAGACGATAATCAAACGCAAAACATTTCCGCTGCGTGTTTAACAATACCTCTACCACTCCAGTGTAAATCTAATCTCTTTGGAGGACAGCATAATTATATTATCATTAACATAAATAATAATTCAATGTTTTATTGTATGATCTGTTTGACCCAATACCAATTTAGTTGAAACGCCTATTAAGTAATTGGACATTACATATTTAAAGTAATAAAGGGACAACAATAATCTTATTTACATTAGGTGAATTCCCACTTTTTTCAGTATTTACAAGATTCCTTAACCATTACAATTATATCCTACTTCATGAATCATTAGGTTGTTTTGTTTTTTTATTAGTCTCTTTGGTTAGTGTTTTATTATAATGGTATCGGCAGGAATCTCCCCATCCAATTAACGTTACGATTATGAGGTTTAACTCATTCAGTACCGGTGATACTGTTTTCATCATAATATTATTCTGGCAAATATTAAACGATTGTATTAAACTAAAGAAGGGCGTCTACTATTTGAAATGCTACATACTACTGCAAATAACACCTTAGCTACCACAGCCCCTTTCTTATCTACATATAATAGTGTGAATATGGCCATAGTGAAATATATACGAGATGTCTTCGGTACCAAAAGGGTTACTATAATGTCTCTATTTATGGCCTAGGTAAGATTCACCAAGGTCCTCTGTTCTATGATATAGACATTCACCTGCAGCGGAACGATATCCCTTAAGCTACTTCACACGTGATTAATATAGATATAGAAATATTAGTTCTATACATTTGTCATGTTTAAGGAATTATAGTCCGTTTTGTCTTACAAATCTCCACCGCCTTATGTTCGACTTACTAATTCGTGTCAACTGCCATATTTAATATAGCCTACCCAAATTTCATACCATATATTGACATTTTGCCTCAACGTTATGATGAAACAGAGTCGAAATTAATTTGGTGCAAATTTACCTCAGACCAGATGGCTGGAGTAAAGTAGGAAAGAAGAGCAATTGGACAGAGGAAGAACAAGCTGAGAAGTGAGAAGTACAGTAGAAGACTAAAAGTTCTCGGGCTCAACCAAGTTGCTTCATTGCAAATTTACATACATGCAATCCAATATTATATTTGACTGAACTGCACTTCTGTATTTTGTTATGGTAATCGAAGGGACAAGAAGAACCAGATCCACTCTCGTGGGTCCATATCTATCCACTCGGAAGGAGGGAGAACCGTAGCACTCCCTTCACCACTTACAAGTGGCCTCTCCCAACAGTTTAATCTCACCCTCTCCAGTGAATGGAGTATAGTTATTTATTAACATTATTATTCAGTAAAAGAAGGAAGTTTAACAGTTAAACGTCATTATACCATCTTAATTAACCCTTCTTAATACCACAGATCCTTCATTAGCTGCATACAATTGCTTAAATATAGCTTAATAACAAATAAACGGAACCCTGGTACGGAAGGGGTTAATCTCGGAGGGAGCAGCGCTCGCCGAGGTAATTGAACGACGCCAAATCTCCTCAAGTAAAAAAATAACATGCAACTATGTGTAATGTAATGTTACATTAATGTGTGTGGCCGTGTGTTTGCGTTGACTAGTTACGAAATATGAATAGATTAGTGTGAGCTACCGTAGCTAAGGGGGAGGTGAGTTGACAGGCGAATACTGTATTAAGAATCCACACGTAACCATATATTTTTAACTTTTAATATTCAATGCATTGAATCAAGGTACCCATTTTATGTATAGGTCAATGATCTGTTTCAATAGTATTGTATTTATACAGTAAAACACATAAATACATGCCTACTCCAGATATTGAATATATTGGCTTAATTAATCATAACTTGATTGAACTATGAGAATATAAAAGTATATTAAAGTCTCAATAGTATCTGACTTAATAACATTATATCGTTAATATACTTACATATTCGAATGGATCATAACACCTAACATTGAGCTAGGTTTATAATAATTGGCAAATATGAACATGAGCTACGTAACCTATTGCTATTTTAACGATATGTTATATCATTTTAGGAAGATTTGGAAAGCATGCATAAAAATACATAGGTACGATTATAGAGGGAGACATGAGAGAAAGGAAGGAGAAAGAGGTTATCGTGCTATTTATCATTCTATAGTGAGGGGCCCTGGTTATAGTCACAGTGGTGGAAAGGAAGGAGAAAGAGGTTATCGTGCTATTTATCATTCTATAGTGAGGGCCCTGGTTATAGTCACAGTGGTGGAAAGGAAGGAGAAAGAGGTTATCGTGCTATTTATCATTCTATAGTGAGGGCCCTGGTTATAGTCACAGTGGTGGAAACAATCCAGGGGGAGGGGCTTACATAAGTGAAACAGGAATGAAAGAGGAAGGGAGGGTTTGGCTGAGAGGGGGTAGTAGAGAGGGGAAGGAGTGGGGGCGGGGGGTGTATCAATGTTGCCAAAACAATTCGCGATTCTCTGCCGGGCAGGTGTATCAGGACTTATGTCCACAATAGTACGTCGTCGGAGCTCCTGTGGCAATCATAATGATTGCGGATAATCTGGAGAGGAATCAATAGGATTTCACGTGCATCGGCTCTCTGGCGTATTATTAGGGTCGCAGGTACAGATCGTGAATGTGTTACAGGCCCTGAAGTTTGGCTTAAATCATTGCCCAAGTTATTACAAAATCCTGTTGACAATTAGAAAGAGAGATATTGCTGAATAGACAGGCATTATACTACTTTTTATAATTATTAACACGGTTATTAAACACTGGAAGACTCAAGAAATAGCCTACTGGTGTTTCAGGTGATTATTTAGATTTATAGTGCTTTGAAATATTGGGGCACCAAGAAAAAGAACGGTTCTTTGATATTAATGTCATTCAATTTGAGATCTTGACTTGAAACCAGTTTTTTTCTTCATATTTTTCATTTACCACTCAGTACAAGCCCCAACACTTTGGGGAACGTTGTTGCTGAAGGCCTTGCATCATGTTATACAATGTTCAGAGTTTATAGTACATAGTCAATCAAAATATATGGAGAACTATACAGTCAAGCAACCCCCAATAAATGGGTTATGCGTTTTTTATATTATTATTACCGTACGGTACAGGGTTAAGGGACCCTGGTACGGTACAGGGTTAAGGGACCCTGGTACGGTACACAATTGTGAGGACAACAGTAAGTATGAAACCAGTGAGGCTTTTCCTGTAGAGTTTTAGCCAATTTGTTGTTTCCGTTTTCTATGTGGTCGTTGGGATATTACAGAAATATAAGATAGCTTTTTGTACAAGTGGGAGCATCATCCATGAATGCAAGAATAATGAGAGGAAAGATGTCATTATGTGATATTATATATCATGAACAAAGAAGATAGTCTACTTGAATATGTGTGGAGAGAACTATGACAAAATTACAAGACCGACCAATGGGGTAGATGAAATAGTGAACATTTTTAATAAACACGAGTTAGAACAAATACAACCTGAAGGCAATTACCAGTGAACTCATTCAGAAAATAATACAATACTGGTATCACAAAAATTGAAAAAACCCGCTGAATTCAAACAAAGTGTGCTACTGTTTGCAGTGAAATAAAAGGGAACCATTACCATGACAATAAAACATCCTCAATAATATTCCTTAGATGTCATTCAAAAAATCTTAAATTAAATTATCGAAACATATTTATGGTGAAAGAAACTAAGTGTATAAATTAAAAAGAAATATACGGAAAATAAAGTCACTTCAAAATGTATTGTCCACTGAATCAAAATATGAGATACATAAGCAAGGTATCTGAACAACCATATAAAAAAAATAGGTTGCAGAATTATTGTTTGGCCCAAACACAGATAGAGAAAAAGTGAAAAGTGTATTATATATATACAGTATATATATATATATATATATATATATATATATATATATATATATATAT
>JAGKTK010046367.1:0-12282 GCA_018397895.1 Paralithodes camtschaticus | reverse complement strand
ACCTCACTCATGGCTTCAGTCATTATGAATTGGGTTCTCACTACGAAAAAACTTCGTAAAAAATAAAAACAAAAAGAAAATAAGAATAACTATCTAATAAGCTTTCCATCATATCGTGGATGTACTTGTGTGGATCTCTGACCAGACGCTGATTCAGGCGTCATTCTTCCTTCTCTGCTCTGCGCTCAGCCTGCCCGGACGTGTCTCCCCACGCTCCGCTGGTTCCGCATTTGCTGCGTCCCTAGTGAGTTTTTTCTCATTTGTTTACTCATTAGCACTGCCTATGATAGGCTATTTGAGTTGTACAGTAACCTAGCTCAATTAACTGAAGAAATAATTAGTCAATGTTAAGAGATGGTCACTTACAGTCACAGACACTAGTTGTATAGGTCTAAATTTTAAAGCCTCAAACTGATTAAGCGAACTTTCGAAATGCAAATGCCCTCTAAAGAAGTTACTGCAGCCCAAAACAGTTTTGGTAGTGCATTGTATCAGCTTTATTCTCCACGACTGTGTTTCCCTTTCTGTTTTCTTGTTCAATGTTATGTGTCTCATCTCCTTCCTTTCCTATGTTTCTTGCTACTGGCTGACTAACCTTGTTTTTTTCCAGGATCTCGGTGATTCTTAAGCCATCATACCATGGAAGAACAAGCTGTTCAGGAGTCAGGACAGAGAGAGATCGCCTCTGTCTTAGACAAGCAAGTTGGCATGACTTGTCTGTATTGGAGGCTCGGAGCATTAAAGTTCTCGCAACCAGGACGTCACTAGCCAAGATCATTATATAAGCCGCCATTCCAGAAATGGGGTGGGCGCGAAAGAATCCCCCATATTGCTTACATATGTTGAAGCAACTAATTGATGTTCTAGTTTGCACTTTTTAACAGGAGAGGCCAAAAAAGGAGCAATTATGATGATGACTCGACCAGGGTCCTCTCTGGCAGTAAGGTTTGGTTGACTCAATCCCACCATGGGTCTCCCATTACAAATATTTACTCAAATTGTTATAAATTATTCATTTATTCACTAGTTTGGCTTGTATTATATAATGTTGCTAATTGTAGCGATAATAGTGTATCTGGTGATCATGTAGTGATGATAGTGATAGCTGTAGTAAAGTAATGATTATAGTGACATTTTCAAAATTGTAAAAAATTCTGTAACTAGTTTGTTCAAGCCCTTTTTAAGTTACAAAATGGCTAGAGATCAACATTAATGCCAAGTTCACTGACACCAAGTCTCGAAGTAGCCTATATATAGAAGTACTGCTACTATAACTACTATGACAGCAATATTGATGATGGTTATAGTGAATTAGATTGTATACTCTTTAATGTAATGTACCATTTACTGGCGTATACTCAGTAACTATACCTGTACTTGATTGATTTAATAAATGCACTTACGTCTTGCACATGGCTTTCATTTTCCGCCGTAATAATAGTCTGGCAGGTCAATTTATTGTTTTCAGAGTGAGTTCGTTACTATAGTCTATTTTTTCCCAGCTGATGGTAAAGTACTATCTCGTCATCCTGATTACTCGGCCATTACCAATATTTTGTAGCGAAATATGTTAATTATGAAAACATGGCAATAATATGACGTAGAGACATAGCAGTATCATTTTTGTTTTCCATTAAGAATCGATATATCAGATGCTAAGGGATTCAATTTACTGAATTTACCATCAGCTGGAAAAAAAACCCCAGTATAGTAAGGTAAGGTTTTTCAGGAGGATCAATTGTGTTCATCATAATTGTAAAAGCTTATATATTTACAATTAAATGGAAAACGTAGAAATGCACATCTAACCTTAATCTAGTATACATACGAATTCCCCATTTTCTCTTATTATTCCTTGTATTTTATCATTCATATCATCAATCACTGAACATTTTTATCGAGAGTGGGGATCATCGTTAAATTCCGATAAAAATAGGTCTAATTATCTGATTTTAATAAGATAAAGTTACCTATTAATCATGAAAACGATAAACAGACCAATTATCGTTAACTTGCGATATCTGGGCAATTAACTTCTCGGATAATTATTTTAAGTGAAAATATAGAATTTTCATATTATCAATTTCGAAGTTAATATTTGTAGCCTATTATCTGTGCCCACTGGTCATGTGTAAATATGAACAGCTGCTACATTAAAAATAATTCTAAATTCAAAATTATTATTCATTTAACATTAGCAGCTGTTCACGTTTCTTCGTGAATACTATGTAGTTTTAACGACGGTTTACACGTGTGTGTGCTGTCCTGTTAACGTAAAATAAAAGTTATATCTTTGTGAATGACACATAATGAACACGTTATAGTTTGACATATTTTAGATATATTATGGACATCATTTTAAACAAATACTACATGCTGGCACAATGACGTAAGCAGCTGTCTACTTTTTATGTGAATATTTCATACTTTTTCAACATCGTAATGGCTTTCAATTATCGTTTTTCTGAGTCACTGCTAACCTATAATATATGTTATGGCTTGACAGATAATATGACGTTCTTTGACATACTATTGACGTACTTTGAAAATATTACACATGCCAATAACGGAAGTACCTGTTCACCGAGGAAGACCTGGGATCGGACTATACGCGCCGATCTCAAATCCAAGAACTTGACAAGTGAAGCAGCCCTTAACAGGGTTACCTGGAATGCCGCCATTAGGACAAGAGACTGAAACTGCACTTATATGTGGAACACTCAGTCTTAAAATTTTATGTATTTTTTATGTATGTTTTACAACGTCTTAACATCTTTCAAATGTTTTTCTGCAGTCTTATTAACATGTAAGAGACCATATACTTTGACGTATTTCAAACGTAATAAATATGTAATTTAAGCTATAATACGACGCATCTCCTACAAGCTATTGACGTAATATTACAACTAATTATGTGCCAATGACTTAAGCAGCTGTTCATGTTCTTATGTGAATATTACGTAATTTTTACAACACCGTAGTGACTTAAATGACGTGTTTCTGCAGTCTTATTAACACGTAATAGACCATATAGTTTGACGTATTTCAAACGTAATAAATACGTAGTTTTAAACCCTATATGATGTATCTTCAACGAGCTATTGACGTAATATTACAACTAATTATACGTGCCAATGATGTAAGCAGCTGTTCACGTTTTATGTGAATATGACATAATATTTACAACGCCATAATGACTTGCAAATAACGTCCTTTTCCAGTCTTTTTAGCGTGTAATAGACCTCATATCTTAATGTATTGGAAATGTAATAATACGTGATTCTAAACTATAATATGACGCATCTCCTACGAGGTGTTAACGTATTATTACAACTAATTATACGTGCCAATGATGTAAGCAGCTGTTCACATTTTTACGTGAATATCACGTAATTTTTACACCTCCATAATGAATTGAAAAGACCTTTTTTTGCAGTCTTATTAACGTGTAATAGACCTCATATATTGACGTATTGGAAACGTAATAATTACGTAATTTTAAGCTCTAATATGACGTATCTCCTACAAGCTACTGACGTAAAATTACAACTACAGTAATTATACGTGCCAATGGCGTAAGCAGCTGTTCACGTTTTTACGTGAATTTGTCACGTAAATTTTACGTTATAATGACTTGCAAATGACGTCTTTTTGCAGTCTTATTAACGTGTAATAGACATCATATCTTACGTATTGGAAACTTAATAAATACGTAATCTTAGGCTATAATATGACTTGTCTCCTACGAGCTATTGACGTAAGCAGCTGTTCACGTTTTTACGTGAATATCACATAATTTTTACGCCATACTGACTTGCAAATGACGTCTTTCTGCAGTCTTATTAACATGTAATAATAGACCTTATGGCTTGACGTATTTAAAACTTAATAAGCACGTAATTTTAAGCTATAATATGATGTATTTCGTATGAGCAATTGACGTAATATTACAACTAATTATACGTGCCAATGACGTAAGCAGCTGTTCACGTTTTTACGTGAATATCACGTACATTTTACAACGTTGTAAAGACTTGCAAATGATGTCGTTTTGCACTCTTATTAACGTGTAATAGACCTCATATCTTGAGGTATTGGAAACGTAATAAATACGTCATTTTACGCAATAATATGACTTGTCTCCTACGAGCAATTGACGTAATATTACAACTAATTATACGTGCCAATGACGTAAGCAGCTGTTCACGTTTTTACGTATATATTACATTATTTTTACAACGCCATAATGACGTCTTTCTACAGTCTTATTAACGTGTAATAGACCTTATGGCTTGACGTATTTGAAACGTAATAAATACGTAATTTTAATCTATAATATGACGCATCTCGTACAAGGTATTGACGTAATATTACAACTAATTATACGTGCCATTAACGTAAGCAGCTGTTCACGTTTTTACGTGAATATCACGTACATTTTATGTTACAATGACTTGCAAATTACGTCATTTTGCAGTCTTATTAACGTGTAATAGACCTCATATCTTGACGTATTGGAAACTTAATAAATACGTAGTCTTAAGCTATAATATGACGTGTCTCCTATAAGCTATTGACGTAATATTACAACTAATTATACGTGCCAATGACGTAATCAGCTGTTCACGTTTTTACGTATATATTACGTAATTTTTATGCCATTATGACGTCTTTCTACAGTCTTATTAACGTGTAATAGACCTTATGGCTTGACGTATTTGAAACGTAATAAATACGTAATGTTAAGCAATAATATGACCTATATCCTACGAGCTATTGACATAATATTACAACTAATTATACGTGCCAATGGCGTAATCAGCTGTTCACGTTTTACGTATATATTACGTAATTTTTACAATGCCATAATGACGTCTTTCTAGTCTTATTAACGTGTAATAGACCTTATGGCTTGACGTATTTGAAACGTAATAAATACGTAATGTTAAGCAATAATATGACCTATCTTCTACGAGCTATTGACGTAATATTACAACTAATTATACAACTAATTATACGTGCCAATGACGTAAGCAGCTGTTCAGCCGTTCGGCTGGCTCAGTTGATAGCATGCCTGATTCCCATCGTGAAGGTCTCGGGTTCAATCCCCGCTCAGATTGAAAAGTTTTTCTGGGATACAGCCGGCAGTTACCATCTCCTCATGAGCAAGGGGGATGGGTAATGGTCTCTGGTAGACTAAAGAAAGTCAAGCGCTTGTGAATCCTCGAAGGAGGAGATACGGGCGCTATATAAGTAACCAAAGATTATTATTATTATTATTATTAATATTACGTATTTTTTACAACGTCGTCGTGAGGTTTCCAGAAGACTTTTGGAGGACGTTGTGACAACGTAATTTTTTTTATTGGGATTACACTCCCTCCATTTTACACTCAGATTCCTTCCAAATTCTTCATCTACTCTTCTCTTACTTTCCTTCACTACTCTCTTTACCACTCTCTTTCTCTCCACGTACCTCGCTCGTTTCTGCCTCTCCAAATCTTCATTCCCTCTACTACCCAACCACTCTCTATACACTGTCTTCTTGTCTTCCACAGCTATTTTTACCTCTTCTGTCCACCATGCTGTACCTTTCACTTCCCTCCCTCTTCTCCTCACTCCACACACCTCCTCACATGCTGCACAGATCTATTCCTTAAACACCTTGCTTATCTCCTCCACTTCCTCCATATCTTCCAGGTCGAACCCACCTAGTCGTCATTTGTATGACCGTGTGCGCTCATTGCAAACCCTAAGATCTCATTGCAAACTGTAATATCTCAAAGAATATGCTAGGATCTCAACCTCCCCTCCCCCTCCCGCCCCACCCAAACGCTCGGATCTTAGATCCTGGGCCGCGCGCGGTGTAGTGTGTACCAATAGAAAACGAGATGATCTCAAACCCCTGAGATCCTAGGCCGCGCGCGGCGTAGTGTGTGCCAACAGAAAACAGACGATCTCAAACCACTGAGATCCTAGGCAACGCGTGGCGTATGATCTCAAACCACCCTCACCCCCAAAATACTAGGATCTCACAATCTCAGGGGTTTTGAGATCCTATAGGATACCTCCTGACGAAGGCATGAGTGAAAGATCTCAGGTTTATAAGATGTGGGACACCCTCTGACGAAGGTAATAGTGAATACCTTTAAAGAAAGAAAGGAATAAGGATGACACCTAACAACAAAGGACAAGACTAGAAAAAAATATATAAGAAAGAATCGAATAAGTATATCACCGAACGATAAAGGACAAAACTAGATTTATTTTTATTTTTTATATGAATAGAGATCAACGCCTGACGAAGTTGTATGTAAACACGGTATATACTTACATAAGGGCGGCGCCCCTCCTCCCAGATCTGCGACAATTGTCTATTCACTACACTGGCTAAAGAAGGACTGACCATACAATAAACATGTGACCACCTTAAACGTCTACCGTTATTACCCCCGGGCTATGCCACCAAACTTTCTCTTTTGTGCGTGCATGTGTGTGTACTTACACTAGTTGTACTTACACTAGTTGTATTTGCGGGAGTGAGCATGCTCGTTAATTCCCGCCTCCTAAGATATGTTTGTCATACCGTGCTTTAAAACTATGCACTGATGGTGCAGACACTACTTCGGCTGGCAATTTGTTCCATCCACTAATCGAGTTGGTAGGAAATCTTTTACTTTTCAGATCAGATTTACTATTAGGCACTTTCAGTTTGTAGCTGTGACCTCTTGTTCTCTCACCTCCATCCCTCTCTATGAAGTTTTCTTGGTTGATTTTGTCAATACCTCTAACACATTTGTATATCTGAATTTGCTGTCCTCGTTTCCTTCTCTGTTCCAGTGTAGGTAGATTCAATCTCTCGAGCCTCTCTTGGTACTCCAAATTTTCCAAACCTGGGATCATCCTCGTAGCTGCTCTCTGTACCCTCTCAATTTTGTGGATATGTTTCTTCATGTGAGGGAACCACACTACAGATGCATATTCCATCCTGGGTCTTATTATTGCCGTTATTATTTGTTTCATGGTGTTTTCATTAAGATAATTGAAAGACATCCTGATATTTGCCAATAGTGCTAGTGATTCTCTCACTATCTTATTTACGTGGCTTTCTGGAGACATGTTATCCTTAAATTCTATCCCCAAGTCTTTTTCCTTTTCTGCTTTGGGAATCACTTCGTTTCCTAGTTTATAATCTTTTCTAGGTCTGTACTTGCTTTTACCCATTTCTAGAGTCTTACATTTCCCTGCATTGAACTCCATATTCCATTTGATGCTCCATTCATGGATCTTTTGCAAATCTGCTTGGAGCTCAAGGCAATCCTCCTAGGTTCTGATCGTTTTAAGCAGCTTAGCATCGTCCGCAAACATGCTCATGTAGCTTGTTAGTCCCTCAGGTAAGTCATTTACAAATATTAGAAACATGATTGGGGCGAGGACAGATCCTTGTGGTACTCCACTCGTAATTTGAGTCCAGTTTGACGAATTCCCCCTTACTGTTGTTCTCATCTGTCTTCCGCTAAGGTAGCTCTCCATCCATTTCAGCAGTTTGTCTCCTACTTTTCCCTCATGTTTTAATTTCCACAGCAATCTCTTGTGTGGAACTTTGTCAAATGCCTTTTTAAAGTCTAGGTAGGCACAGTCTACCCATCCTTCCCTCTTGTCTACTGTGTCTATTACTCTAGAGTAAAAACTCAACAAGTTGCTTACACATGATCTGCCTCCTCTGAATCCAAATTGTCGGTCAGTAATTAATCTTTTGGATTCCAGGTAGTTCACCCATTTGTCCCTTATTAATCCTTCCAGAATCTTCATGAGGATGCTCAAGTGATACAGGTCTATAGTTCAGTGGTTTATCTCTGCTTCCTCCCTTAACACCTAAAGAGCGGCCTAGGCGGTATAAAATATGTAGCCACCAGCGGGGTGTTTTTAGCCAAAATAGGGCTGTTTACGTGATCATTTTCATGCCTAAATAAGACCCAGAGCGTAAAACAAGTATCTATCCCTGGAAGGGCATAAACAGAGCTTTCCAATGACACCACAACGATCCTTTTATGACCGCTAGTTTTCTTGCAACAACCGCGCAACACGAGTGCAAAAAGCATGTAATTCGGTACTTTCCCCATACAATTCAGTATGTAGCGAGTGAGAGAGGGAGGGAGGAGGTGGGATTCGTGTTAGTAGGTTCGCCGCGGTGGTCTGGAGCAGTCATACGCTCGCTACTCTCCTGCCACCACTTGTCTCTCTCTCTCAGCAGCAATACGTGCTGAAATTGCCACACGACCTATGTCGCGCGCCGCCAGATAGTCCAGATTTATTATACTCGACTTATGTTGCGCGCCGACAGTTAGGGGTTAAATATAGGAATAATGTTTGCTCTTTTCCATTCTGTAGGTACTATCCCTGTGTCCAATGATTTGGTCATTATATCATATAATGGTATACTCAGTTCCTTGGCATTTTCTTTTATAATCCAGCCTGATACTCCGTCCGGTCCGGCGGCTTTGTTTGGATCCACCTTACTCATTATGTCTATGAGCTCTGCTCTGTTAAATGTGACTTCCGGCATTTCCTCTGTACCTATCTCATTGGTTTCTGGTGCAATGAATTCTCCTTCTTTTGTAAATACTGATGCAAAATTTCTATTTAGTTCTTCCACAATTTCTGTATCCTCTTCTATGATTCTGTTTCCACTTTTAATCTTTACGATTGTGGCTTTTATCTTCCTTTTGCCGTTTACAAACTTGAAAAAAAAATATATATTCTTTTCATAGTTCTCCACTATCCCTTTCTCATGGTTTGCCTCTGACCTCCTCATTTCTGCGTATTTGTTTCTCTCCTCTTTATACTTTTGCCTGTTATCTTCCGAATCCCAGTTTCTCATCTTTTTCCAGGCTTTGTTTTTTGCTTCCTGTGCTAGCCTACATTCGCGGTTAAACCATTCTTTGCGATTTCCTTTTTTTCTGTTATTAACCTAACAAGTGCGCATGGGGGTAATTGGAAACGTCCCCCTGTGCTGACGTATTTGAGGTGTTTCCGTCACAAAAATATTCATTGTACCATTAATAGCATTAATACTTATCCATATGCGCCTATTATGGGTTGATTATAAAGGTATTAACCTGATACAACAATAAAACGAGTGAAAACAGCGGTTGGATGGTCAAAATCGGAGATATAGCCCGCGAGTTGTATAATGTATGGGTGAGGCAAGCTGCTTTCCTGCCAATTTCCCCCAAGGCCACTGAGGCACAGTCGATCGATACTCTCTCTCTCTCTCTTGCATTCGCTTGCTATCAGTGATGACCACACCCTGTAACCGGATTTCTAATGTTAGCACGAAAATATACCTCAGAATAAGGGAATAACAGGGAAAATAGGTGATAACTGAAGGAGAGGAGGAAAGTGGGGAAGGAGGGGAGGTAGAGGACTGAGATTTTGCATGGCCCAGGGGCCAATTTTTTTTTTTTTTTTTTTTTTTTTTCGATGTCAAAAGTTGATTTTGTTTTTCTCTGACTCTTAAGAGTCTCCCCGCAGTCCGCCGGGGGAACTCTTAAGAGTCTCCCCGCAGTTCCCGGGTTAATGTACTTTGGGACAAAAGTTTGTATACCAGTATCATAGATCTCCATGAATGCCTTGAATTTTTTGTCTACCTCACTTTCAGATAACACCTGATCCCAATTTTGTGACTTGAAAAAATCCCGTAGTCCTGCGAAATCGGTTCTGGAATACATCCAGTGATTTTCCTTGTGCTTTTCCCTTTCCTTGGGTAGATTATGCTTCAATAGTAAGTCTATGTTGAGAACTGCATGGTCGCTTTTTCCTAGTGGGCATAGGTACTGAATACTTTGAACCTCCTCCTCCCTTCTTGTGAAGAGAAGGTCCAATCTAGCTGGTTGATCACTTCCCCTTACTCTTGTTGACTCTTTTACATGTTGGTATATAGAATTTTCCATGGCCATACTTAAAAATTCAGAGCCCCAACTTCCTCTCCTGTTCCGGGTTCAAGTTCTTCCCAATTCACTTCCTTGCAGTTAAAGTCCCCACACATGACTATTTCATCCTTTGAAGCCAAGATATTTTCTAGCACACTAATTGTTTCCTTACGCATTAGGCTATGCTCCTCCTTACTCCATGTCTTCGTCTTGGGAGGTACATACCCTACTATCACCACTATTTTTTCGTTTCCACCAATTTCTAGTGCTAAAACTTCTGCTGTTGAAGTTTCTAGTTTTATCTCAGACACAATCAAATCTTTCCTAGTAAGGATGCACACTCCACCTCCATGTCAAAATGTTCTGTCCCTCCTCCAAATCCTGTATTCAGACCATCCTAGCAGATTTATATCAAGTTCCTCTCTTAGTTTTGTCTCAGTGAGACATACTATTTCTGGTTTCTTAGTATTGAGTAAGTCTGTTAGTTCTAATTTCTTAGAGATTAGCCCATCGACATTGCTATATAGAATCCTTATACTTTCTAGTCCCCCATTACCTGCTCCAAGTGCCTTATCTGCGGCGGTCTGTTCCCTACCCTCTTTTTCTTTTAGTTTCTCTTTACCGAAAGTTTCATAATCTTCCCCTTTCTTACTCCGTAAAAAAACTTATTCTTTTCTTGTTCTGTCCTCTTGCTATTTTCCTCTTTGGCGGTTTTCCTTAGTTCAGCCTCCTTCTTTCTCTCTTCTTCTGGTATGTCCCGCCTGATGTAGATTTTGTCCCTACCCTCTAACCCTTTTAGCCTAGCTGCTACTGCCATGATTTCATCACATGTCCTTCTTGACTTAAATTCGATTTTTACCAGTCTATTGTATTTCTTTGTATATTTTCCCAGCCTAATGCTGGGGTCACACATTCCCGTATATCGCTCCCGACAGCTCCCGTCAGGCGTAATCGCCAATTTTGTGTTCTGACGGGCGTAGTCCGGCCGTGTACGCCCATATAGAGCACGACTATTGCACTTCCCGACAGACGTACCGTGACAGGGCCAGTGTTATGTCAGACATAATGTAGTCGTATGGAACTACGTACGTGCTTGTGACTTGCGTAAGCATGTCCCCGTTAGTCCGCCTGGGCTGCCCGATTTGCGGGAACACAGGCCACGCCCATGGCCATGCCCCCACAAGACCTGCGTAGCTGAGGCCGTACGTCTTGGGAGTGTTTAGGACTTACGTGGACCGTTTCCGGACAAGCGTAGGCACACCCCGTCTGTCCAAACACAGACAAAGACAGTCTTTGTCAACCACGTAGGTCTGGGTTGGAATCTGGGAACTACAAAAGGGCAGGAATGGCCACACCATTCCCATTCCCAGTCCTTCATCGGCACCATGAACAACATCGCGGAATTCATCCTGGAGGAGTTCAATTTTGTGAACTCCCTAATAAAACCGGAGAACAGGCATAACACGCGGCTAATGCAATGGATCCTTTCCTACATCGAAATCTTGGAACTACTTGCAATAGCAAACTTCATCTATCAAGAGGAACAAGAGAAGAAGGAAAGGAGCAAGAGGAGAGACCATTCATCCTTGTAACCTTTAACCCGCTGAGTGCCAGCCAATTTTGACGTTTTTTTTTTACGGTGCCAGAGTTTTTGTTTTTTTTCTTTTTTTTTGGCTAAATCTATCAAGTTGGGAGAGAAAGGAAGGATAATGGTAAAAAAAACACTCCCCTCGCCAGAAATCAGGTCCCCGATGGTCCCGAAAGTAGCTGAAAAGACACTATATAGACTACAGAGACTTTTATGGTATCGGAATGTATGGGTGGGAGGGTGGTGGGAGGGTGGTTTTGGGGTTGGTGGGGGGAAGGTAGAAGGGTAATTGACCTGTGTTACACATATGAAGCCGATTGGTGAGGTAGTTTCGCCACCACGGATTTTCCTTTTTTTCCTTTTCTTCGTACGGATACGCTAGAAGTGGGTGGTGGGAGGCGGTTGGGGGTGTGGTGGGGGGAAGGCAGAAGGGTAAGGGACTTGTCACACAAATATGGAACCGATTGGTGCAGTCGTTTCGCCGCCACAGATTTTCCTTTTTTTTCCTTCTGACGGGACCGACAGTCAGCGAGTGGGTGGGAGGAGGGATTTGGGATTTTTGTGGTGGGTAGCCTAAAGGGTATAAGGTACATGTGGTAAAAATATGAAAGCCATAGGTGCAGTCGTTTCGCTGCTACGATTTATTTTCGGCGAGGACGTATATATACATAAGAACATAAGAACATAAGAACATAAGAAAATGGGAGTCTGCAGAAAGCCGATTGGCCTAAGCAAGGCAGATCCCTGTCCCACACAACCCCA
>JAGKTK010046366.1:347-12282 GCA_018397895.1 Paralithodes camtschaticus | reverse complement strand
AAGTGCCAGGCTGGTCTTGTAAAGTGTCAGGCTGGTATTGTAAAGTGTCAGGCTGGTATTGTAAAGTGCCAGGCTGGTCTTGTAAAGTGTCAGGCTGGTATTGTAAAGTGTCAGGCTGGTATTGTAAAGTGTCAGGCTGGTATTGTAAAGTGTCAGGCTGGTATTGTAAAGTGCCATGGGGGGAAGGTGATGGTCTTGTAAAGTATCAGTGAGCTTTCTCCAGTCAGTACTTGGTAGACTTCTTATTCTTCTTGCAGGGCTTTGATTGGTAGTTAAAAGGCCTCTTTCACATGAGGGTGGAGGAGGGGAGGGGGTATTATGTCCCTTTGGTCTTAAGCAGGCCAGCTCAGGTGTGGTGGGCTGGCCTAGGGTCAGGTGAGGCATAGCTGGTGTGGTCACGTCAGCGAGGGACGATTCGGGGGCGGAGCTACAGTAAGCTGGTGAGGTATGCCAGAGTTGTGGGAGTCTGTCTTGGTTTATGGAAAATGGGTGTGGGGTGGACTTCTATATTCTTCTCTGGTGGCCTCATAACGATTGATGGTACTCTGGTTGTACTTCTTAACCCTTGTCTAGCGGGGGTGGACTTAAGTCGGGCTAGAGAACCAAGGACTATGTGGCGGGGCC
This sequence comes from Paralithodes camtschaticus, assembly GCA_018397895.1. Classification (NCBI taxonomy): domain Eukaryota; kingdom Metazoa; phylum Arthropoda; class Malacostraca; order Decapoda; family Lithodidae; genus Paralithodes; species Paralithodes camtschaticus. The sequence goes on along the minus strand of JAGKTK010046366.1, from coordinate 11,658 downwards.
CGACTTAAGTCAGTGTGCAATTTTTGAGCAATAATGGCTCTGAGAGAGATACGGGCGATGGGAGGAGCGTAGGTCGGCTCATGACCGCTCGGCACGGGTCCCGCGCGACTACTGACATCTACTCCACACACACCCACATTTACTACCTCGCTACACAGGGAATTATGTAAGGAAATTACCGTATTTTAGGGATTTTCCCTTCGTCTTGCACGATCGTTGCAAGAGAACGCGTGGTCGTAGAAAGATGGTTCTGGTGTCATTGGAAAGCTCAATTACCGCCCTTTCAGGGATACATAATTGTATTACGCTCTGGCTCTTGTTTATGCATGAAAAAGAGCACGGAAACAAGGTCGTTTAGGGTAAAACCACCAGCTTGGCGGGTAGTAGAAGTTACTGACGGGCTCGCTCGTAAGGCGTTAAAGGCATCGTTGTGGGTGCATTTACTGGAGACGCAGGTATCACAAGAATAATAATAATGATCGGTTTAGTTTCAGCTGGCAGCCAATGAAAAAAAAAAAAAAAAAAAAAAAAGGAAATAACAACACTAATACAATAGTCATGAAAATCAAAGTCCATGTGAGTATTGCCCTGACCCATGCACTAGCCCAACTCAATGGAAGGTAATCACACAATTATCTATCCTTTATACCTCCCGAGCGATAGCAAGCCACCATATTTTGGATAATGAATTTGGATAATGGAAGGTAATCACACAATTATCTGTCCTTCGTGACCAGCCATTATTAGTCCCACAGACGAGTTATTGATGTGCAAGGACTATAGGCATTGTCTGCTGTGTAAAAATGGGGGGTGGGGTTTAAGGGGGTAGTGCTCATTTATTTGGGTCTATTTATTCATTTTGTACTTAGTATATAGTTTCATCGCTAGACCTCTATCAGTCTTTAAACAAACATCCCCTAGACACCCCCCAAGCTAGTTTGGTACATTTTTTCGGTAGAAAAATTTCCCGGGCGAAGGCCGGTTCCTCCTTGAATTACAGGCTCGCTATCGATCGCCAGGAAAAAAATCGACACCTGGCACGAAAGGCTTTATATTGACAAATAAATGGGGCGAAAGGTCTTAAAATTGCAAATATAAAGGAAAGAACGTATTCATAATTATATCAGAGCTATTAGGACTAAACATGGGGTAGAAAAAGCAGCTACCTCCCCTTTAAGCTAGGTTGCGCTCTGTCACGACGCTTATCTCTGAAATGTTGTTTCCCCTTTTCCCTTTAGAGCATGTTAATTAACTTGGGTGAGATATATTAAGGGGGGTCACCTGTTTTTTTTTTTATCTTTCTCTCCTCTTCTCTCTTTTCCTGACTTGTATCCATTTGGCCCCATTCAGCCAACTGTTTTAAGACGTTTATCCCCATCCAGGTAGCGATTTCTTCCTGGCGAGCGATAGCGAGCCAGCATTGTATGGAGAAATCTTGCTTCGCCGGAAAAAAAATTCAATCGAAAAATTTACACATTTTGCTTGCTGTAAAACTAAAATATATATATGCTGGCTCGCTACCGCTCGCCAGGATTTTGTTTACATCTTGATGGGGGTAAACGTCTTAAAACAGTAGGCTGAATGGGGCCGAATGGATACAAGCCAAAGAGAGAGGGAGAGAAAGAGAAAAAAAGCGAGGTGGGCCCCCTTAAGGATTTGGCTTGCTTTTGCCATTATCGGGTAATGCATTATATTTTGCTCCTTCTCCAGGCTAACAAAAACGCCTTCCCATAATTCCTTCAAAGTAAACAATGCCCAGCCAGAACCCCAAGAGCCTGTGAGTTATTGGAGGTGGAGATCCTAACATATTTACAGGAGGTCTAACGTAGGTTATCTGTCGTCACTCTTATTCATACGCACGACACCACACTGTCAACGAGAGAGAGAGAGAGAGAGAGAGAGAGAGACAGAGAGATACTTTCTCTCCTTATTATTAGATTTAGTTTATATGTGTGTTTTTACTGGGGTTGATTGGATAAATTAGGTAGGTTCTACTTGACTGGAGAAGTTGAATTCACTTTAACACATGCACAGAAGGTAATAGAGGATAAATATAACACAGCATATCGTATTTAAATAGTAAATATACGCACGAGAAAGATCACACATGACACAAAGATATATATAATAAAAGACTCACAAACGAGGCTCCACAATATTCGACCACACTTAAGACATTGCCTGTATATAATAGTTTAGTACTCCCTTCAATCGTGGTATGACACTCGTACTTTTCAGATCACACGATACAGGAATATTTCACTAAGTACTTTCCTTAATAACTGGATATCACTAGTACTTTTAATATTTTGCTAGTATGAATAATTAGAACTTTGAATTAAGTACCCCCTAAAATAAGCGGGTATCACTATAGTCTATTCGCTGTAAGTAGGCGAGCCATCATGAACTCTATCCTCTGTAACTCAAAAAGGGCTAGAGTAAATTGGCTGTAAATTTCCACATATATTCCCTGGCTGACACTATCCAAGTGGTAGGAATCGATCTGTTTTGCCGCGGATTTAGCAATATCGGACACATTGGAAGACTAATTTTCGCTCTAACTGGTAATGGGGACAAGGTCGGAGTTCTTCTTCTTGTTGAGACTTGGCGTCGCTCCGATCGGCTTTGTTTACAAACGTTTCGCCGCGCGGCTTTCAGAGCACGCTTAAGGAAGCGTCCTTTTAAAATGCTGCCCAGGCAGAAAGGGTTAAACACATTAATGCTGCCCAGGCAGGAAGGGTTAAACACATTAACAATATCAACATAGACGTCTACTTCACACGTGCTCTGTTAACTCTAACACAATTGCAGAGTTAATTGTACCTCCTGCTTTGATAGTAGAATACTATACAACTGAGGACTCTCTATAAACTTTTTTTTATTGTAAACAACACACAGATTTTGCAAGGTGAAAAATCAAAGAATATATGTATTAACTGGTAAAAGGTAATTCTAGATTTTCCGTGAATTTGTCTCCATCTAAATGGGGATGTAATTATCATAGTCTTCTCATAAACTCATATATTACAGTTTGGGTCACTTCACCTAATTAGGATCGCAAGGTCTGTGTAATGTAAAACTACTCTCTCTCTCTCTCTCTCTCTCTCTCTCTCTCTCTCTCTCTCTCTCATATCTACTTGTCTCATCAATATGTGCTTTAGCTGGATATAACTGATTATTTAGTCTGTCTACTCTCTCTCTCTCTCTCTATGAGTCTATCAGTCATGACTCTGGCTGATGAGCTCCAACTCAAGACAGGCAGAAGCATGATACTTGGTATTTTGCCCAGGATGTATGGAGGGAATGTGCTACCAGCAAAGCAATAGGCTTAAATGATAGGTTAGCTGATCGACCTGTGTACTCAGAAAGGGGTGATATTTGTGAACCCATTTGATGAGTTCTATGGGAAGCGCAACCTCTACCTCCGTGACGGTGTGCACTTAAGCACTAGCGGTAGAATCAAACTTGATGATGTCCTAAATCACCATCTTTATAGCTTGCTGAGGGCAAGCAAAAATGTAGAAAGCATCCCCGAGCATGAAAAGAGCAAATCCTCACCAGCAGTTGATCGCAAACTTCCAAAAAGAGGTCCCACAAAAGAAGGAGTTCGTCCCTCTGAGAGCAAGAATACCTCTCAACAAATGGCAGAGTTCCCCAATAGATTGAGAGATGCCTCGCAACTCCCTCTAGACTCTACACCTCAGTTGCCAATTTCTGAACAACTGGATAGTGGTTCTTCTACCTCAGGCGAGGATTCACCAAACATAGGGAATTGCAGCACCTCTGATAGTGTACAGAGAAATAGTGTGCAAGAAAATGCACTACCCCCAGAGACCCCTTTCTCTTCCGGAAACGGTGTAAGCTAGGGGGTTCAAAGAAAAATGAGAATCCCCTTAATGTAGTATCATTTAATGCCAGGTCAACTAGGAATAAATTCTCCGAACTTTGGGCATTGTTGTCTACAGAATGCTTCGATGCATCACTGAATCCTGGATTCACAGTGATACCAGAGATTATGTTGGGGAATTTGAAATACCTGGATATACAATGTTCCACAAAAACCGAACCATGCAGGAAGGGGGTGGAATTCTTTTGTACATCAGATATTTTCTAAACCCAATTGACTGCAAGATAAGGTCAGAACATGAACTGCTTGGAGTAGACCTCAATCTAGGTAACTCTATTTATAGGATTGTTCTGGTGTACAGTCCTCCACATCAAAATGTTGAAAAGGATGAACTTCTGTACACAAGACTGAGTGCTGTTATCGAGGGTAAAACCAGTGTGATTGTAGGTGACTTCAATTGCCTAGTAAATTGGGAAGCAAGAACTGCCGATGTTGAAGGTAGTCGTCTTGTGGACTTTACTAACGATAACTTTTTGACCCAGTGGGTGAACAAGCCAACTAGAAGGAACAATATACTAGATCTTGTGTTCACCACTGAAGATGAAAGTGTGATCAGCTTATCTGTTGGGGAATCACTTGGAGGTAGCGACCACAATCTAGTTAGGTTCTCTCTTCGCACCTTTAGCAGCAGACCCACCAATCCTCAGAGTACATAGCTAGATATCCGTCATGCAAATTTGTAAGGGCTTCTGGTAAGCTTATTCCAGATCAGACTTGAGGGTGAGAATGTTAATGCGATTTGGTACTCATTCAAACAGCAGTTTATGGATCGACAAGCTGCATTCGTTCCTACTAAACTTACCAAATCATGCTCAACCCAACCAAAATGGTTCACAAGAGACATAGTTTCAGCAATTAGAAATAGAAAGGTTGCATACAGAAAAGCCAAAAGAAATCAAGACCAAAGTGATTTAGATTCCTTCAAAAATATGTGTAGAAGAGTGAAATCTCTTATAAAGGAAGCAAAGCAGAATGAGGAACTAAAGGTTGCAGCTCTCTGCAAAGATAGTCCTAAAGAGTTTTTCAGCTATGTGAACAGCAAGAAGCCATTCAAAAGTAGCATTGGATCTCTAAAGGATCCAACAGGCCAACTTCAAACTTCTGACACTGATATATCTAAATCCCTAAATGACTATTTTGCCTCAGTATTCACAAGGGAAAATTCCAGTGACATGCCAAGTCCAGGATTAGTGCATGAGGGTGAAGTTCTTAGTAAATTCAGATATACCAAACACAATAGATAAGTTAAATAGGTTCAAGTCATCCGGCCCAGATGGCTTTCTTCCTCGAGTTGTACGTGAAGTGCAAGATGAAATCTCACCTTTCTTAGCAGACATCTTTAATAAATCACTAGAAAATGGAGAAGTCCCTGAAGACTGGCAACTGGTCAATGTGACCCAAATCTTTAAGAAAGGGGATCACGAGTGTCCCAGGAATTATCGGCCAATTAGCTTGACTTCTATCATAGTAAACCTCTTAGAAGGGATACTAGTAGACAAGATAGTTGGCTACCTAGAAACCCAAAATTTAACTACAGATTCCCAACATGGATTCAGGTGACACCGATCATGTCTTACCAATTTGCTGGAATTTGTCCATGAAATGCTGAGTGATTATGACAAAATAATTATAAGATCTGTGTTACCTGGAACAAACTTCCCTCCGAATTTGTAAATAGTTCTTCAGTAGAGCAGTTCAAGAAGAGAGTAGATAGTATTTTACACACTCTGTAAAGAGTGTAGTGCACTAAACAGTCTCTCTCCTTCCACTTCGAGCATCTCCTCGTAATGGACAGCAAGGTCTCTGAGATACTAACTATTCCTTGTAACTCTCTCATATCTGCTTGTATCATCAGTACGTGCTTTAGCTGGACATAACTGCTTGTTTAGTCTGACTACGTAATGCATGCTGTGTCTACTTCTCTCTCTCTCTCTCTCTCTCTCTCTCTCTCTCTCTCTCTCTCTCTCTCATATCTGCTCGTCTCATCAGTATGTGCTTTAGCTGGACATAACTGCTTGTTTAGTCTGACTACGTAATGCATGCTCTCTCTCTCTCTATCCTTCTCCCTTACTCACTCATTCATTCATTCACTCACTCACTCACTCTCACTCTCTCTTTCNATATATTATACCCAAGATGATGGCAAGATCCCCCTTCAGGATATATTATACCCAAGATGATGGCAAGATCCCCCTTCAGGATATATTATACCCAAGATGATGGCAAGATCCCCCTTCAGGATATATTATACCCAAGATGATGGCAAGATCCCCCTTCAGGATATATTATACCCAAGATGATGGCAAGATCCCCCTTCAGGATATATTATACCCAAGATGATGGCAAGATCCCCCTTCAGGATATATTATACCCAAGATGATGGCAAGATCCCCCTTCAGGATATATTATACCCAAGATGATGGCAAGATCCCCCTTCAGGATATATTTGTAATTTTTTCTGTGTAAACATGATGGGGTGGGGGGGGGGGGGGGGGAAGGGGAGCATGATAGAAGCCAATCTTGTTGATACTAGCTTGCAACAACACTAGTGGACCCCCATCAAGCTTAAAAAGAAACACCCCCTAGACCTCCTGTCAACATAAATTTGTACATTTTTCGGTAGAAAATTGTAAAATTACAGGCTCGCTACCGCTCGCCAGGAAAAAATCGCCACCTTAATGGCACGAAAGGTCTAAATATTTATAAATAAATGGGGCGAAAGGTCTTAAATTCGCCAAACTAATGAAACGAAAGTCTTAAACTCTCAAAACTAATGGGGCAACTAAGACAGATGTATGTGCTCAAATGAACAATGTTCATTATATAGTTGTGTGTGTGTGTGTGTGTGTGTGTGTGTGTGTGTTATTGTGTGTGGGTGGGTCATAAGTATTGGATTCCAAAATTTCACAAAGATCCTATAAAAGCTAGATATATTGTCTCCTCGTCCATTTGTACTACTAAGCAATTAGCTTTTTGTATAAGTAAATCACTGAAGTTGATAATGAAAGGACGAAAGAGATATTGCACTGTAATTGAAGAGCTCACCGGTACAAGTAGATGGTGGGTAGTTGAAAATAATCAACCAGTACTAGACGTGATCAAGCAAATAAATGATAAACAACAAGCTAAAAATGTTGTAACTTATGAATTTAGTACTTTATATACAAACATTCCTCATGATAAACTTATACTAGCCCTGGAAAATATAGTGAATACATGTTTTGCAAATTCGAAAATTAAATACATTACAATAAACAATTATGAAGCTTTTTGGAGTAATGCATTGTCTAAAAAATATACAACATTAAGCAAAACCTCCCTTATGAATAGCATAACATTCTTGACAGATAACACGTTTTTCAAATGTGGTGATTTCATATGTAAGCAAAATATAGGCATTCCAATGGGCCAGGGCCAGATTTTGCCAAATCTATTTCTTCATTATTACGAGTTCTTTTATATGCAAGATAACACTCGTACTAAATACGGAACATTCAAACAAATAAGCAAGTGTTCAAGATATATTGATGATATAATATTGTTCAACAGTGGCGACATATTTGATAAAATTAAGACAGACATCTACCCTGATGAGATTATTTAAAATAAAGAAAATGACTCCGATAAGAAAGCTTCATTCCTCGATATACAAATTGAAGTAATTGATAAGAAATTTGTAACAAAACTTTATGACAAACGAACAGATTTCCAATTTCATATAGTTAACTTTCCCATTCTTTGAGGAAATATCCCCTAAAGACAAAGCCATGGTGTTTTTACTCCCCAAATAATACGCTATAGTAGAGTCTGTTCCAAATATGAAGACTTTTTAGAGGCTTGTAAGATCCTTATTAGAACATTGTTGAAACAAGGATATGAAATATACCTCTTAAAAAGACATTTTAACAAACTACCAATTAGATATTTTAACTACAATAAATTAAAAATATTATAACAAGTGACATATTTCAAGAAACACCATCTTAGAACTGCTAGAGATGATATGAGTAAATTTGTGAAGAGCATCTCAGCTAATAATGATGACATCATTGAATTTACCACACACTGCATCTACTGAATATGTCGACGTATTATTACCAGAATGTTGATGCCAAGGAGATGGGCTGATCCTGTCAGAGTGGGGGTTGAGCGTCCCCTGCCTCCCAGAGCTCAACCTCACTTTATCTCATGCTAAATATGTTTCAATACTTTTTGACGTAGTTAATGGATTTCTTCTTCGATATCCGACAACAAAATGTGACTTCCCCAATTTAAACTAACCGATTTTGTCTACTCTACTTCTGACTACAAAATTGACTTCCTAAATTTATCAACACCCTGATTTTGACTATTTAATTAGTACTATACTACTTTTTCTTTTAGTGCAAACACTCTACACCAGGTATTATAGAGATAGCCGGTTTGCCACAGTTATAACAGAATGCCGATTACGGCGGATGGCTGTGGCCTGATGAAGTTCATCCGCCTCTCTATTTTGCCTGGGGGTGGGTGTTTGACTGCCTCTCTATATTTGTCACTTATCTATATTAATTGCAACCCTTTTCATGTGTGTGTTGGGTCAAGCCTTACCTGTGTGTTATTATATTTATGTACGTATGTATGTATGTTCGTGAAGGTGCATACGCTACCTCCAAAATGTAGCCTAACGGTTATGAAGCAGTTGCTCACAAATAATGGAACCTTTTTTATTTATTTTTATTTTTTTTATTTTTTTTTCTGGTATACAACCGAATTGTTATTTGGATGTTATTTGCCGTACATATAATTATTATTATTATTATTATTATTATTATTATTATTATTATTATTATTATTATATGATATGACGCCCATAAATATGTTTCCAGGACTATGTATGAGAGTCCCATAATTTGTGTGAGGGACTGTAGGAGGTAGCTGTATTATTAAATCTATCTACTTTATATATTGCCAGACGTCATGGTCGGCAAAGGGGTGTCCACGAATGAATCGTCCTCACGCACCTCTGTCCCCCGTCAGTCGACACCCCTCCTCCCATCCAACACCGCTTTCACGCATATATTTTTTAACTCCGTCCTTCCACCTCTCCCTCGGTATACCTATCCCTCTCTGTCCCTCCATTTAGCTCTCGTACACTCTCTTAGTCATTCTCTCGCTTCCAATACGTTCCACATTGCCAAATCATCTCAAGGTGTTCCTTTTCATACTTTCCAGTACATCTACATCCACTTCACATCGCTCTCGTACTTCCTCATTCGTTAGTCTATCCTTCCATGTAACTCTGCACGCACTTCTGAAGTAATTAAGTTCCACCCCTCTCACTCTTCCATTGTGTCACTCCAACAACGTCCGTGCTTCACTCCAGTATGTCAATGTCAGGATTACCACACTACTGTATCATGCAAGGATTTCTTTGCTTCCATGCTGACCACCGTATTTCTTGTTACTGCTTTCAACGTTCCTACAACCCTCTTCTCCTGTTACGCCCTCTTCCGCACTTCTTCATCCATACTCCCATCTTTACTCAACACTGCCCAAATACTTGAATGAGGTCACATACTCCATAGCCTGACCATTCCACCTCACCTCACAGTCTGTGGCTGCACCCCTTTTAAAAACCATAACCTTACTCTTCCCCACATTTACCTTCAGATTCCGTTTTTCACACACTGTACCCGTTATACACTGTGCTGGGTTTAATGGGGGTCACCGGCTTCTTTTTTATCTTACTCTCCTTTTCTCTCTTTCCCTGGCGTGTATCCATTCGACCCCGTCCAGCCAACTGTTTTAAGACGTTTATCCCCATCCAGGTGTCGATTTCTTAATGGCGAGCGATAGCGAGCCAGTTTTGTATGGAGAAATCCGGCTTCGCCGGAGAATTTTTTTTATCAAAAAATTTACAAATTTAGCTTGCTGTCAAAACAAAAATATACATATGCTGGCTCGCTATCGCTCGCCAGGAAAATATTGACATCTGGATGGGGGTTAACGTCTTAAAACAGTAGGCTGATTGGGGCCGAATGGATACAAGCCAAAGAGAGAGGGAGAGAAAGAGAAAACAAGCGAGATGGGCTCCCTTAACCTCTGAAGTGCGCATGGGGGGTATGAGAAACCACACTCCTGTGCTGACGTATTTGAGCTGTTCCCATCACTAACATCGTTATTTTACCATAAATAGCATTAATACTTATCCATATGCGCCTATTATAGGTTGATTATAAAGGTATTAACCTGTTACAACAATAAAACAAGTGGAAACATCGTTTGGAAGGTCAAAATTGGCGATACAGGCCAGGAGTTATATAATGTATGGCTGAGGCAACCTTCCTTCCCACCACTTTTCCCCACGTCTGGAGAGAGACTGTCGATCGATACTCTCTCTCTCTCTCTTGCACTCGCTTGCTAACAGTGATGGCAATGCCCTGCTTGCAACTCGCTAATGTTAGCACGAAAATATACCACAGAATAAGGGAATAACAGGGAAAATAGGTGATAACTGAAGGAGGTGAGGAAAGTGGGGAAGGAGGGGAGGTGGAGGAGTGATATTTGGCATGGCCCAGGGGCAATAAAAAAATAAAAAAATAAAAAAATAAAAACAAAAAATAAATTTGTTTTGGGTGTTTTAAATGGATTCCCTTACTCTTAAGAGTCTTCCCGCAGTCCGCCGGGGGAACTCTTAAGAGTCTTTCGGCAGTTCCCTGGTTAAGTCAGGGGGTTACGGTGGCTAGTGTAATTTCATATAGCAAAATACTAAAGGCCGTATAGATAGGTTTTAGTGTGTGTGTGGTGTGTGTGTGTGTGTGTGTGTGAGAGAGAGAGAAAGAGGGGGGAGGGGGTCTATGTGTGTACGTGTGTAGGTATAATATAAACATTAAACCCCAAATCATAACAAAAATATTTCACCTAATATGCTTCGTAATCATCTATGCGGTGTAATATGAATAGATTAATCGAAGAACACTGTTTACATGTTCCAATGTGTGCAGTGTATGTGGGAGTGACTGTCTGTGTGTATTAACCTCTGTGTACCATAGTGTGTGTGTACGTCTGTGTGCGTGAGGGGAAGGGGGAGGGGGTCTGTGTGTGTAGGTGTGAGTGTCTGTCTTCATGTGTGTGTGTGTCTGTCTTCCTGTATGTGTGGACTGTATGTATGTACGTCTATGTGTGTTTCAGTGGTGGTCAGTGACTCAGACGTCATGCATCATGCTGGATGAGAGAGAGAGAGAGAGTGTGTGTGAGTGAGTTAGTGAGATACTATACTAATGTAAGAGAAGTACAGATATAATAGAGAGAGAGAGATAGAGAGAGAGTGAGTGTGAGTGAGTGAGTGAGAGATGATACTAATGTAAGAGAAGTACAGATATAATAGAGAGAGAGAGATAGAGAGAAAGAGAGTGAGTGTGA
>JAGKTK010046364.1:0-12282 GCA_018397895.1 Paralithodes camtschaticus | reverse complement strand
CTCTCTCTCTCTGCAAATATAAGAGTGTTCATGATCATTAAGGGGTACAAATATATTCTTTATCTGTCTCTCTCTCTCTCTTTCTCTGCAAATATATCTCGGTTCAGGGCTCAATCATCAGTCAATGAGGGTCCTAAGCCGTGATGGCACATAGCAGTCTAGTCTAGGGGGGACTCTCCCCGCGTGGCTCCAGGCCTTAGTTCAGTACATTCTAAGTATTTATCGATATAAGCAACTATCTTCAAGCATTAGTCACTTGGTTTTCCTTGTGACATTATCGCCTCAGTCAGCTTTAGGGCAGCTAGCCAAGTGCCCATATAGCCAAAGCAGATTCTCAATATCTATAAACCCAATATGTCCGGAAGGAAGTATCGCAGTAGACGTTGGATTATTATATGATCATACAAATGGTAGCACATGGTCCTCCGTAGACTCTTGGTACAGAAGAAGCTTATACATCTCACCTGGTCATATTACTCGTGAATGTCCAAGCCTTGTCAAGTGAGGAGATTGTAAACACCAGTCGAGCAGGGCAATACCCAGGCGAGGAATGCGATAAGGAGTTGCTGGAACTCCTGTTTTATCTGTCTGGCTTCCCTCACTGTTTCGGTTTGTATTATTATTTTGGAAATAACCCTTCACTGACATCACCTCACATCAGAAAGGTTGAACAGGTAGGTGTTGTAGGTGCAGTGATGGTGGTGATTATGTGGCCAAGCTCCTTGTGCCGCCATTGTACCACAGTTGTACCACAGTCACAACACAGTTCTGGTGCCGTCGTCTGTCGCTGTGGTTCCGTCTTCCCAAGGTTAAACATGGTCGTCCCACGCTGAGATTATGCCCATTAATTCTCCGATTAGTGCCGAATTTCTTTGTCGTGGCCATGGAGGCCAAAAATGCCTATGTGTGAAGGGCCTTTAACTTTCAACATCCAAACAACCCTCCACACGGTCCGCCAATCACGAGCTTCTTTTAATTTATCTAAAATTAATGGAGCATATATCATTTATGTAGCTGCACTAATTTTAAATCCCACCCAACCACAATACCTTTTGTTTCACAACTGACCTATCCATAGGCTATCCTACTAAACCATGCCACAAGATAATCATACACCCACCACTACTCAGGCGGCAGCTATCCAATCCGGGCCACAGAGGAAGCATTACATTAAACCCTTTCACGCACATATGACGCAGAGGTTGCCAGATTAGCAATAAGAAATAGAGTTCTCTCACTCTTATAATTACCTCTCCAAAATGAGTTTTCTGCCCACAGCTAACTCAGAGACAACTGCAGAGGTTGAAGTAACTAAACTAAAGGTTTCTAAATATCCCTTATGGTAACAAAGGCTTTAAAGTATCCCCAATAGGCTCAAAATCGCGTCATATGTCGGAGAGGGTTAAGGGGCTTGTGGATGTTTTTTTTGTTTTGGTCTATTCATTCATTTATTAATTTATTTCTTAGTTTCCTCGCTAGACCTCCATCAAGCTTAGAAAAACAACCCCTGGACCCCCCTTCAAGATAATAATATAAATGTTTCGGTAGAAAAGTGTCCCGGCCGAAGACCGATTCCTCTTAAAATTACAGGCTTTCTATCGCTCGCCAGGGAAAATTCCACACATAACTTGCACGAAAGATCTTAAAATTGACAACGGAATGGGGCGGAAGGTGTTAAAATCGCCAAACTAATGGGGCTAAGCATGAGGGAGAAGGAGTTCAAAAAAGCAAATACCTGCCCCTTAAAGCAATGATATATATAAAGAAATACATTGTGAATCATGGAAGGGAGATAAATGTGAACTGGGCTGAACAAATATCATTAATGGTGAGACACCAAGAGATGAACAAATTGTGTGTATGTGCCTGTGTGTGATCTTTTTGTATGTGCGTTTGTGTGTGTATGTGTGTGCTCCTGTTACCTTCCTATACGCCACAACAGCAATAAAGGTTCCTTCCTTTTTTCTGTGATATCTGTAAAAATAAAAGGTTATAGTGCAAAAGAATAATCCCACCAAGCTTGTGTTATTAAACTAGTTATATTTATGTCTCAAATCTTCTTGGTTTTCCATATTTATATATAGTGGATAATATTTAGTAATGTATTGTCCATGTGCCTATTGTCATAATAGAAGTCAAAATTATTCAGCTTCAGAAGGACACATACCACAAGGTATCAACTAATTACTTATATATTAGTATGTAGCGTTATAATTATGAGTGTGTATGTTCCTCATATTAATGTATAAATATAGCAATAAAATAGTTGGATTCTAATTGGAAATGTGATTAATATGTCTCTATATAATGTATATAAGATGCACGTACAAATAGAGTTTTCACTATGAAGTTGTTTTTGTCTATGTGATGAGGGAGACAAAATGCAAACCTGCCTGTGATGAGGGCCATCCCCAGAGTTGACATAGTGACAGGGCCAAGATCAAGGAGCCAAATGCCTGGACATATGGAAAGTGTTCCAGAACTCAGCTGTTGAATAGAAGTAGGATTTGGAATATCGTTTAACTCTTGGGTTGGAGAGTTCCATAGAGTACGGGTGGGATTGTGTTGCAAGATGGGTACTACGTGTTCTACGTAGAGGATGTGGTATACACTGAGAGATCTCTGAGGAACACTGATAATTGATATAGGGGTAGAATAGTGAGAGAGATGCAACATTGCGGGAAAGAGAGAGGTTGCAGAGAATCGGTGAGTGGATGTGAGTTAATGAAACGAAAGGCTTTCTTGTATGCTTTGTCTAGAAGTGTGGTGTGAGAGGATCCTTCCCCACATGCGAACAATACTCAATGAATGAACGCACTGTGCCCCAATACAGAGCAAGAAGCTGTACAGGGGAAAAGAACCCCCTGAGGCAGTTGAACACACCCAGTTTCTGGGAAGCTGTTTTAGCAAGAGTGGTAATATGATTTTTCTAAGAGAGATCAGAGGAAAATGAGACACCGAAAGTAGTGAGAGAAGATGAAAGGTTGATTTGTGTATTGTTGAAATATGGCTATAGTGGTTATGCCTGGAGTTACCCTCTTAGTATACGAGGACGCATTATTTCTATGGTTAGATAATTGCATTGAAGTTATAAAGGAATTGTGGTAGTTAGATAATTTAAGGAGTAATATCGTCTAATACTCGCAACAAAAAAATAAAATAAAATCCTTATATCCTGAAACGTATACACTCGCTGAACTATAACCAAATGTTATTAGCAAAAGGCAGCTAATAATTCCGGGATATTGTAAGGGAAATACCAAGCCACCTAAACTTTTAATTAGATTACTCTTTTGTTCACTTCCCATGAACATTACTTTTTTTTAGCTAACGATGGATCATATAAAAACAAAAACAAATTGTTTCTATGTGTAAGAAGGAGACAAAGGACAAGACAGCCTGCAGCTAGTGTCCCTTTATATTGAACACTATTCTAGAGCCCAAAATTAAGATACGTTGGAGTAACACACACACACACACACTAAACCTTACACCATTAACTTGCTACACAATTATATAATGTACATTCCTTGGAAGAAATACAACTCGTTTACAAGCACTCTTTCAAGATTAAAGGCGATGTTTGTATAGGAGAGAGAGAGAGAGAGTGAGAGTGGGAAATAGAGTGGTTGTAAGGGAGAGATAACAATATGCGCAAGGAATTACGCACATAGTTGTTTGCATAAATGGAAAATTAGTGCGAATGAATTTGAAACGTGTTATCCTATGTAGTAGTCTCATAATAGGACCAGCTAATTGTATTATAGAAAATTATCTCTTTAAATCAATGTTATGCTGTGATTCTGTCCATGTATAAAATCACGGAGAGGATTCAAATCCAAGGAACAGTGATGACCTGGAAGACATTGTACAGTTGTGTATATAAGTTCTTCTCTTCGTGATCGTATACCAGGAAATAGAATGAGCATTATTGAATTACGAATGTAGATTCTAATGCAGTGGTTAACTCATATGATTAGTTAATAGATAATTAAATAAACACACTCGCAATTCATTCATACTAATTTTACTTTCATACATATGAATCACGACGAGAGCAGAATTTACCTGGGCAATTGTACAGTACATTACAATGAGATCATTATAAACACATTATATCCAGAATGCCTAGGCGAAGAGCATGCGAGAACAAATATAACGCTCTATAAAATGGTCGTTGTCCCAGGTAAGGTTAAATAAAAGGTTTACTTACTTTGCTCTTTACTATGTATTCAAGCTTCACAAAATTCGGTGAAATTGTATCAACTTACATAACACTTATAGTAATTATCAGATAAATATAAAAGTCAAGGGTCAAGGTCAACTTATATTTTCGTATCTCTTATGGATACTAATTGAGACATTACCACTCTTGCTAAAACGGCTTACTAGAAGCTGGGTGTACTCAACCTTATCAGGGGGTTCTTTACCCCCTCACAGCTTCTTGCTCTGTGCGTCCATGTATTGAGTATTGTTCGCTTGTGTGGGGAGGATCCTCTCACACACCACGTCTAGACAAAGTAGAACAGAAAGCCTTTTGTCTCATTAGCTCATGTCCAATCACAGATTCTCTGCAATCTCTCTCTCTTCGATGCAATGTTGCATTTATCTCGCTATTCTATCGCCATCACAATAAAGTGTTCCACAGAGCTCTCTGTGTATAACACCTCTTCTACATAGGGGACGTTGCACCCGTCTTGCAATACAATCCCACCCTAACCCTGTTCAGCTGTCCAACCAAAGAGAGAAACGATACTCCCAATCTTCTTTCTATTCAACAGCTGATCTCTGGAACTCTTTCCCTGAATCCATCTTTTCCTCATCCTATGATTTATGTTGCTTTAAACTCTGTGTGTCAAGACATGTTGGCTCAATCATTCCTTGATTTTGGCCTTGTCACTCTTTCAACTTTGGGGGAGGCACTTGTCACAGGCAGGATTGCCTTTGGTCTCCCTCATCCACATAGCCAAAAAATAAAAAATAATAAAATAAAAATAAAAAAATAAAAGTCATACAAACAAAAAATGCAATCCTACATACAGGGCAAGGGTAAGGAAAATATGTATAAATATACTTTTTTAATCAAACTTTAGTAAAGTCAGTGTTACGTGGAATTAACATCAATATTATAATGACCGAAATTTAATACAATATGCCAAAAGACAAGTTTAAAGGTCAAGGTTAAATGTCAAAACAAGAGTGTTGGAAATCATCCCCTGAACTCCTGAATATATTCTCACTAAGCTAAGTTAACTCTTGTCAAATGTCTACTTACTTTCAGACAGTTTTCTAAGACTGTCTAAAGTAACCTTTTTTTCAAACAAATATTTTAAAAGTCAAGATGAAGTTCGTTAACCTATTGTTTCGTGTGTTTTCCTAATCGGACTGGCTAGTTGTTTACCAGTTTAGGCAAACATTCTTTGATTGTTAATGGAACACTCATCCTAGAGAACACTGTATAAAAGACTCAAGGTCACCGGATAAGGTCAAAGGTATATTTATTTATTCCTTTATACCACAGATCCCTTGAATTTTTATAAGCTCTTTATGCTTCTACAGTAGTGTAGGTAGATATATAAATATTTGTTAAGCCACAAGTAAGTGTCCAACATTTCTTAATCTGAAAAAATTATTTAACCCCTGCACCCCAGGGAATGTCCTCAGATGTTCTTGTGGAGAGCCCCAGGGAATAACCTCAGACGTTTTACTTTTCCCGCTGAAAGCACTGAATGGCGAGGCAACTGCATAGGATACTAGCACTCATACCGCACACAATCAGTCTCGCTTAAACCCTCGGTATGGACACAAAGTTGTCGCATACCATTTGAGCTCGTCCAATCAATCGTCCTGCGTAATGCAGCGGTCAATGGCTTCGTCGACCCAAGCCAAGCCTAGACCACGGCCCGCTTGCGACACTGGGACAATAAATGTAAACAAAAAGGTTCTAATATGAACTTAATCCATAGAAACATGAAATGAAGTTCGAACAAAGGCAATGTCGACCACGCACGTCAGGCATCCAAACGCTGCTGGTCTTGGCTCGACAAGACTCACACCAAAACTACTCGCTACCTCTCTTCACTGTCAAGGGCAGAGACCATCTGGGGACGAATTTTGGTGTCTACGCGCAGGCCAAACCAGGTACATTTTCACGCACATTTGTTTTTCTTGACTATCCTTTTCAGAGCTAGAACGAGTAAAAAAACATGAACACGTAAAAATGCCCGGGGGAGGGAGAACCAATAGCATCCCTAGCCCGGGGTCAAGGGCTAAATGCAAAAAAAAAAAAATCTCATATATATATATATATATATATATATACTGTATATACAATGTTTACATATACAGGTTTAATTTAAATTTCAAGGTTTACAACCTCTGTAGCAGTCCATGCACTGTTATCTTTCTTCAACCTAATCATGAATGAAAGATGCATGAACTATTCGTCAGATAAATCAAAAACACAATTATCACAAAGCTTATTGTGTAGTGTATGGAGGCCACGGATAATACCCACCTCGAACCTTCAAATGAAAACAACTGTCAGGTCATAGTCATTCGTTAGCTCAGCTTAACTCCAGAGGGATGAGTGGACCGCATAATGGGAGTGATAAGTGGGAATTGAGAAGAGAGGAATAACATGAAAATAAGATATAAGGTGAGTGGTAAAGTAGAAGAGATAGGAGTATTTTATTTAAATGACCACAACTAGAGGAAAGAAACCCAAAGACAAAACAAAAAGGTTCAAGTGCACGCCTAAAGACATCATCCATTCATAAAATTGTAACAATTGGACTTAAATTGTTGTGGATTGTACATTTATGGAAAGCAACTCCATGGAAGTGAATTATAGAGAGTAGAAGTTCTGGGGATAACTGAATTTTGATAAGCATAAGTTCTACATAGTGGAAAGACAGTGTAAATACATGAGCATTTCCAGATGTCATACTTCTGCGGAGAGGTGGTACAGTCGTCAGGATTAATTGGTTTCATTTTCCCTGTTAGTAGCACTGCACGGTAGAGAGGTATCCCCTCTACCCACTTTCTTTGTTGGTTCCATACCCCCACCTAAACCCTCCCATGTTCTCTCCGACCTCCAGAACTACACCCATCTACTCCCTTCTCTCGCTCTTACCCAGCTAGGAGCGACTTATGGCACCTCACCAATTACATTTATTCTGAACACCTGATGAAGGAATTAAGTATTTCACACACATCTCTCGACCACCATCTCCTGCACATTAAAAATATGAAATAAACAAAACCTAACCTGAAACTGCTAATTATTACCGTTACTAGTAGGGTTGACGTTACTGTATAGTGTTTATGAATATACCAGGTATGAGGGGTAGATTATACACACTTATATAATTATATATAAGGTATAATGAGATTATTTGGTTATACACAAAACTGTTATACAGAGTGGTATTGTAGTAGAACAATTATAGATCAGTTCAATATTATAACTCTTTTAGTAATTATTCTTGACAGATGTGAATTCCAATTATCTTGAAAGTTATCTCAAGAGAATAAGCTTGAATAGGTGTGAAGCTTTCAATAGTATTATGTAGAGTAGATACTCTACGTCTTGCCATTACTCAGGGAGTATTTAACACAATTTGCTATGTTTCAACCCATATTGCTATATAGCCATAGCGGATGCCCCCCTTAACTTGGTTACAACACAAGATACCTGATAAAATAGAGTAACCTTACGGCAAGGTTTTAAGGGTATGGTGACAATATGAATAAGTCCTTCCCTAATGTATGGGTGAACGTAAATGTTGAGGGAAAGGGAACTTTAAAATAAGACCCACCCTAATGGATAGATGAGCGTAAGAGTGCCCTAGGGGTAGTTAGTAAAAATAGGGCATATATATTGGTTATCAACCCTTCAGGATTATTTAGCCTGTTTAAATCAAGTAATATTTTCAAAGCTGGAGCCTCTTTTCAAAAACTACAGTACCTTGCCCGAGGGTAGTTCGTGTCCCGTTTATATAGAGTAGGATTACATTATGGTCAATTAGGAAAGCAATATGGCCTATTGATTGGGTAGATAGCTAAGTTAAGAGTGTTGAATTCACGTAATGCAGTCACATGGCCGACTCACGGGGGCACATTCTCGGCAATAAATCATAGCATGTATTGGCAAATTGGCTGTTTACACTTAATGAGTCCTGAATTGTCTGGAAGCAGTGAGATTTGTGGAGAAAATTATTAAGCAAATGTTTAGTTGTTGTATTTTTTTTTTTCTATGTGATTGAGGGAGGCAAAAGGCATTACTGCCTATAGCGAGTGCCTCCCCCATAGTTGAAAGAGTGACAGGGCCAAAATCAAGGGACGTTCGAGCCAAAATGCCTGGACACACGGAGTTT
The DNA here is from genome assembly GCA_018397895.1 of Paralithodes camtschaticus. NCBI lineage: Eukaryota > Metazoa > Arthropoda > Malacostraca > Decapoda > Lithodidae > Paralithodes > Paralithodes camtschaticus. The sequence goes on along the minus strand of JAGKTK010046364.1, from coordinate 3,904 downwards.
GAAGCAATTTAAGTCATAGGAAGAGGGAAAGACTGATTCTGGGAGAGAGTTCCAGAGCTCAGCTGTTGAGTAGAAGAAAGTTTGAGAGTAACGTTTCACTCTTGGGTTGGAGAGTTGCACAGAGTAGGGGTGGGATTGAGTTGCAAGACGGGTACCACGTGCCCTACGTAAAGGTGGTATGCTCTGGGATAGCTCTGAGGAACACTGATTATTATAGTAGCGATAGAATAGCGAGACGAAAGGCCTTCCTTTCAACTTTGTCTAGGAGAGCGGTGTGAGAGGAACCTCCCCAGAAGGTAGCTAATAAGTAGTTATATTAGTATTAAATAATGTTATACAGAGATATAATTCAAAATAATTGAATGGTTTATTGTGTGTGTTTATTGATGAGAGCCATTACAACGATGAAAAGGAAATACAACTTCGCGTGGGTTAGTTTGGCAGTTTTATTAGAGTATGATAGTTCAACAGTATTAAACCATCAGTTAATCGGTATGAAACTTTCAGGTTTCAATGGTAGGCCTAAATGTATCAGTAGGAATCACTCGAATCATATGTAAAGTTTCCGTCGAACATTCCCCCCCACCCCCCTCTCTCCCTCTCTCTTGCTTTCAAATTTAGTAAAGTTCATACTTAACTCTACCGATGATACATTGCATTCCTTCATTAGTTGTTCAGAATATATGCAATTGGTGAGGTCCAGAAGTAGCTGGGTGAGAGCGAGAGAAGGGAGGGTGGGTGTAGTCCTGGGGTCGGAGAGAAGATGGGAGGGTTTTGGAACCAACAAGGAAAGGAGGTAGAGGGGATACCCCTCCACCGTGCAGTGCTACTAACGCCTAGTCCAGGGAAAATGACACGAATTAATCCTGACGACTGTACCATAGACGCAAATTCCTCAGAACATTTACAGTGACTATATAATTATGTAGAGCAATGCAAGGGATGCAACATTTCTTTGTATGAATACTGGAGGAAGATCCTGCATGATTACAGGGCTATTTATTAATCTTATTAGTTTTATTTTTAATGTTGTCCAACTGCCTCAATGCAACCACTCCACATCCATTACACAAAGGTGAACTGTATTCCATCTGAGAACGAATATGACTTTAATATATATTGGCTAACTACTCGTCAGTGAAGAAGTTTCGAACTCTATTTAGAAGTCTCATTTTCTTATATACATTTGTAGCAATGGATCTAACATGAGGTATCCAGTTCAAGTTGTCATTCAATGTTACACCAAGGATATCAATACTAGAGGAGGCGGGAATAATTACATCATTCAATATTATGCGAGTCTGAAATATTATGTCTGTAAGAAAATTGTATGTACTTGGTTTTATGTACATTAAAGGAAGCTAGATTTTGTGTGTTCCCATTAATTAATTCTAGATAGGTCGTGGTTCAGAGAAATTGCAGGGTTTAATTTGGTAGCATATATAATAGGCTGCTTGAAAGAACTGACAACTGTAAAGGAACTGTGGAGTGTTGAGTCATCTGAGTAGGAATGTATTAGATTAGGAGTGCTAGATAGGAGATCATTGATATGGATATAGAAGAGTGTTGGGGCCAAAACAGATCCCTGGAGTGAAATTGATAATAAAGGCCAACTACCATTACACATACTAGGTTTCTGCTGGACCACGGTCGCGTGCCCGGGGCAATCTATGGCTTTATTTGGGGTAACTTCAGTTGGTCCTGGTGATAGTCAGCCGCGTCGGTGGTTCAGCAGTCTCTCCCCCCGGCTTCATCCTCTTCCTCCATGCTGCCCTGCTCTGCCTTCGTCATCCTTTGTTCGTTCCAGTGTGCCAATTTCTCCACTCTGCGCCATCTTTCTTCCTGTTCCCGGTTGGTGGGGCCGGCTCTTCCCTGGACCTGTGACACGTGGCTTGCCCACTGGAGGGACGCGGCACCTACGGTGGTCGGCTCTGGTACCGGCAAATCTTCGGCTTTCTTCGGGGCTCCTTTGTGGGCCCCACTTTCCAGTTGGTGCCACGGACGCCTTCAGCTTCTAGGGTTTGTGTTAGTCCCACCGTCCTCGCCTCTTCGCTTCTTCCTGCCGGGTACCATCGTTCATCACTTCATCTTTCCTTCCATCCTTGTGTGTTGTTGCACTTCGGCTGCCCCTCCTGGGTCCCTGACGTTTAAGCCTCTTTCCTTGGAGGCAGCTGCGGCTATGACCAACACCGTGTCAGGGTTAATAGGGCATGCCCTCACAGCTCTTAAAACAAGAATCAAGCATCATTACACATACTGTTCAGTTATGAAGATAGGAAGTGTATGGAAAGGAAAACAATAAATAAGCCCAGAAAAGTAAAGAAATTACAAGGATAAGTAATAAAAGGACACAGGGACAAGTAGGACTCGGATAATAAGGTGTGGGAAGTGGTTTTGAGAAATGATGGTATACACAATATCATAACCCAAGGAGGAGCTGTATGGTATGTACAATTATCGTTTTATTATGGTTTGGAAGGGCCAAAGAAAATTAAAGGGTTAATGAGAGATTCTTTTGGCCTCTTTCATTCTCAGAAGTTGTTTAAGAATATCCCAAAGTTATAAAATGCTGTGCCACAGAGTGTGAGGTGACGTTGAACGGTCAGGCTATGGAGATTGTCAGCTCTTTTAACCCTTGTTTAGCGGGGCCGGACTTAAGTCGGTCTAGAGAAGAAAGGACTATGTGGCGGGGCCCGCATTAAGTCGGTAGCAATTTTGAGCACATAATTGGCTCCGAGAGAGAGAAGAGCGGTGGGAGGAGCGTAGGTTCACTCTGACCGCTCGGCACGGTCCCAGCGCCGCAACTAACCTCCCCTCCTCACTCATCCACACCCATTACCTCGCTACACAGGGAATTATGTAAGGAAATTACCTTATTTTAGTGATTTTTCCTTCGTGTTGCACGATCGTTTGCAAGAGAACCAGTGGTCGTAGACGGATGGTTATGGTGTCATTGGAAAGCTCAATTAACGCCCTTTCAGGGATACATATTGTATTACGCTTTGGCTCTTGTTTATGCACAAAAAAGAGCACGGAAACAAGGTCGGTTAGGGTAAAACTACCCGCTTGGCAGGTAGTAAAAGTTACTGACGGGCTCGCTCTTAGGGCGTTAAGTATCTGGGCAGTGTGTTGAGTAAAGATGGGACTGTGGATGAGGAGGTGCGGGAGAGGGTGCAACAGGGGAAGAGGGTTGTAGGAATGTTGAAAGCAGTAACAAGAAATAGGGTGGTCAGTATGGAAGTGAAGAAGTCCTTGCATGACAGTGTGGTAATCCCGGCACAAACTTACGGAAGCGAAGCATGGACGTTCGGGAAGAGACTTAGACCAAGAGTGAGAGCAGTGGAAATGAGTTTCTTGAGAAGTGCGTGCGGAGTTACATGGAGGGATAGACAGACGAATGAGGAAGTAAGGAGGAGGTGTGGTGTGGAGGTAGATGTGCTGTTAAGTGTGAAAAGGAACAACCTGAGATGGTTTGGCCATATGGAACGTATGGAAAGCGAGAGATTGACTAAGAGGGTGTACGAGAGCGAGGTGGAAGGACAGAGAGGGAGAGGTGCACCGAAGGAGAGGTGGAAGGATGGAGTGAGGAAGTATATGAATGAAGGCGGTGCTGGTTGGGAGGAGGGGCGTCGACTGACTGGGGACAGAGGTGCATTGGGGCGGTTAGTTCGTGGCCACCCCTTCGGGGATTGCGGCGTCAGGCAATAGATAGATAGATAGATAAAATGCTGTCAGAATCATAATGGAATGACATTACCATAACATGAAGGGGCGAGAAATGTGTAAAACCTTAAATGATTCAGAATTATGTTGAAGTAGATGGTCTATTTTGTTTTACTACAGAGATAGATAGGTCAAAAGATTAATATACATACATTGGGTAAAAATGCTTTTTTTTTTTTTT
>JAGKTK010046363.1:0-12282 GCA_018397895.1 Paralithodes camtschaticus | reverse complement strand
GGTGCCATATGGTGTTGGACAATAGTAGTGTATACATTATTATTATACTAACCTGTGACAAGTGTCCCATGTCCCTTGACCTTGAGTGTTTGATCATCAATGAAAAAGTTTGCAAAACTAATCTTATCACTCTTGTACACTCGACTTGTGGCGCCGCAGGGCGAGAAGTCTAATCTTGTAACTGGGTCAGTTAGGGCGAGTTACTCGGCGGGCCGAGTTTGCCGCCCCCTTAGGAATGCAGTTCCGCCGGGGGAATGTGGTTCAGCCAAACCATGCCGGGACCTTTTGATTGTTCCTACCCGTTTATAAGACGGATAACTCGGGCCCACCGCACAGGGCCGCCGGAAAAAACAAAAACTCAGGAGAAAAGGAGTTGGCACAGCTCCCCAAACCTAAGTCCCACTCATAACACATCATAAAGAATATATAGGGACGTCTCCCTTACCCCAAAACATGCCAACACGCATGTAAAAACACTCGGGGCATACATAGGCATATAATCAAAATACAGAAAATTTAGCATCCTAAATTACCTGTAGCCTACGCCGGAGATCCCTACTAAAGGCTGACCACGAGGTACGACGAACATCACCGGCAGACGACGCTCCGAAGACCCAGCACAGCGCCCGGATGAGGGAGGCCCACTCAAGGGGCCCAAAGCAAAACACAAACTCTGGAAGGCGGAGCACAACGTGCAGACACCCTTAAACCAGAGCATTTGCTGATAAATAAAACTCTGAAATGTACTTTCCTCAATAATGACAGTCTGAATCATGCCTTGTAAAGTGGTATCCTTCTAGCTAAGTAATCACAAAAGCTAAAGGAGCATCACAACAAACAAAAAACACACGCGGTACGAAGATCCTGGACTCATAGACGCCTGTTACAAAAGTACCCTATTTTAACACATACAGTTCTTCCTGCGGACATACCAATCTGGCAGCCGTGCTAGCTAATCTAAACCTTGTTACTACAACACAGATGTATACAAATGAGTAAGGACTCACTAGAAGCTCTGGAACGTCGAATGAAGCGAAGCGCGGCGCAAGCCGTGTTGACAGTGTGGACGCGGAAGTTGGAAGGAAGACGATGGCCGCTAGAGGGCCTGGTGTTGGGGAAGCAAAACATGAGAAATCCACGCATATGGAAAGTCATATGATAACAGATATTAAGTTATTTTTCTTTTTTTATTATTTACAGAGTTTTTTTCTCTAGGGTACCCGATCAAAATGACGATCCCGTAAGGGAATTAAGCGTGCCCTTATGACGAGTACTCCAGGTTAACTTCCGCGCGGGCTATTCAAACTGCTGGCGCGGGATGTTGAATGGAGACTATTATACTAATAGGCGAAGTCGTCAATGATGAAGGGGCCCTATTAAATATACCGGTATGTATATATATTTAATATTTTTGTGCCATGACCCAGCCAGGGCTCGAAACCAGGCCAATAGCGCAGCACTCCAACACCTTAACCACCAGACCACTGAGGAGCTTAAATGTCATGGCTTTATATGGAATCAATTCCATCCACCACCACACGCTCCGACTCGTGGTCAGGTTACCTACAATTAAGTAAATACGTAGCTTGATGCCATACATAAATACACCTCAGATCTAGATTTACCCTACGAACACCTAAATTACACACCATCACTTTACTTATATTAATGTTCACCCTCAGCCTCCTCTTCCCCAAAACTACACCAAACTCTTTGACTAATTGCAGCAGTTTCTCCTCAGAATTCGCCACCAACGCTGTGTCATCAGCAAACAGCAACTGGTTCAACTCCCAAACCAACACAACCCACTACACTACATAACAGCACACCCACAAACACCAAGAAATATCAAAACAACACCCAGCACACGGTATCACACACAAGTACAGTACTGTACTGTCATCTCTCCCTACCTGCCCACCCTACTCCCTACTTGGGCGGGAGCCCAACCCCGAAAGGGGTTGAAATAGGGGAGCTATCCCCCCGCCAATGGCGGCTTTCTAGGGCCTTTCCTAGCTGATGCTGAGAGGATTGGGTTCTAGTCATGTGGTGATGGGCTGGTCTATCAGAGTGAGAGCTGAGCAATCTCTGCCATACCCATAGCTTACTCGGACTGTTCCTTTAACTTATATATTTTCTAGATCTCAAGTGACGGCGTCTCTTCCGTGGATTGACCTCCCAATCTACCAAGATTGGAAGCCAAAGCGTCACATTTTTCCTTTGCCCCTCAACTTTCTCTTCATAATTGCTGAGGGGCACAGGGCCCTGGGTTGGGCTTTGGTTTCCTGGGCGTTTCCGCACCCTCCTCAGCTCCCCGCCATGGAGTGGCTTCGGTCACCCAGGCTTTATTGTGGTCGGCAGAGAGGGTTCTGTGGGGGCGCTCGGTTATGGCCTTGGAATTGCTCGGGGCGTTGGGGCTGTTCGGCCAGGCAGCTTGGGGAACGGGAACGGGAACAACAACAACAACAACAACCTGCCCACCCCAAACCAGCTTCCAGAAGCACACCCGTACTCATACAGTACATCTCGCCGTTCCATCCAATCACTCATAGACAACACACAGCTGCAGGCACGATCCCCCGAAATCCAGCCTTTTGAATCCTTCCTTCCTCGCGAGGATAGAGTCCACCTGCTGGCCAGGCTGAGATGTGGGCACCATCCAGCTCTTCTGAGCTATCAGAAGAGACTGAATATCTCTGTCGTCGACACCTGCCCAGGATGCAACACAGCACCCCATATTATTAAACACATCACAGAAGGCTGCATTCTACACAATCACTTAAGCAAACAATATAACCTATACTCCGTAAGAGCCCTGTGGGAAAGCCCAATCATGGCCATGGCCTTCCTTAGGGACTCGGGGCTGTTCGGCCAGGCAGCCTAGGGAACGACAACATCAACAACTCCCAATCTCTACCATTCTTTCCTACTAAACCCAATCCTCTACCCATAGTTCTAATTTTCACCTCCCTCGCCACACCATCCATATACTGTATACATTAAACAGCCACGGTGATATTACACAACCCTGTCGCAGACCTATGTTTACCTCAAGCCACTCACTCAACTCATTATTTCCTACTCTAACACACACTTTGCTCTCTTCATAAAAACTCTAGACTGCTCTTAACAAGTTTCCTCCAATTTCATAAATCCTTAGCACCTTCCACATTGCTTCTCGATCCACACGATCATACGCTTTTTCCAAAACCATAGAAGCTCAAAATATCTAATTATGCTTCTCTAAATACTTCTTGCATAGCTGTCATACTGCAAAAATCTGATCCACACATCCTCTTCCCCTCCTAAACCCGCACTGCTCTTCTCCTATTGCACCTTAGAACTGTACCACTTATTTTCCTCTCTATCAACACCCTGCCATACAACTTTACATAACAAAGCACACATTGAATAGGCCTAGTCTCACCAGCCAATCTATTATCACATCTCCACCATTCATAATACGCTCCACAGCATACCATCCATACCTTCTGTGCGTGTATATATATATATATATATATATACTGTATACAGTACAACCTCGTTTATCCGGCATTCAGAATAGCGGCACCCTCAAAACAACGGCACGAATCGGCCAGGCATTAATTAGGTATAAAATCAGAGAAAATGCGGCGAAAATGAATTCAAACCGCCCGCCATGCGCATCGTCGATCGCCGACAGACTCGGCGCCGTCTGCTTACTCTGTTTTTGCTAGAAGACATAGGCCTAGCCTATATATCTCCACAAATGACCTAACCTAGTTTAGATGTGACCTAACCTATGTTAGATGTATATCAGTCAGCAGAACTCAGTTATCTCTTGTTTGGGTTTGTTTACTACTGTACCGAACAGTCTGCAACACACAAACACACACACACACACACACCCATGGCGGGTGCCCAACCCCGAAAAGGGTTGAAATAGGGGAGCTATCCCCCCGCCAAAGGCGGCTTTCTAGGGCCTTTCCTAGCTGATGCTGAGAGGATTGGGTTCTAGTCATGTGGTGATGGGCTGGTCTATCAGAGTGAGAACTGAGCAATCTCTGCCATACCCATAGGTTACTCTGACTGTTCCTTTTACTTATATATTTTCTAGATCTCAAGTGACGGCGTCTCTAACGTGGATTGACCTCCCAATCTACCAAGATTGGAAGCCAAAGCGTCACATTTTTCCCTTGCCCCTCAAGTTTCTCTTCATAATTGCTGAGGGACACAGGTCCCTGGGTGGGGCTTTGGTTTCCTGGGCATTTCCGCACCCTCCTCAGCTCCCCGCCATGGAGTGGCTTCGGTCACCCAGGTTTTATTGTGGTCGGCGGGGAGGGTTCTGTGGGGGCGCTCGGTTATGGCCTTGGCCTTGCTCAGGGCCTTGGGGCTGTTCGGCCAGGCAGCTTGGGGAACAACAACAACAACTACTAGGTCATCTGCGTATAGCAGTTCCCATGGGAGCCCAACTCTGATATCACCAGATAGTGCCTCCAGAACCATAATAAAAAAGAAAGGGCTTAACACAGAGCCCTGGTGAACTTCGACGCAAACTGTAAACTCCTCACTCAGTTTACCTTTCACCCTCACTGCCGTTTGAGAGTCCTCGTACATCTTCATTATCACATGCACCAGCCACTCCTCTACGCCAAGTTTTCTCATAGCCCACTACACAACTTCTCTGGGCACCCTATCAAAGGCATTCTCCAGGTTTACAAACACAAGATACAGATCCCTATGTTTAAGTAGATATCTTCCCTGCAGCTGCTGTTAATATCTTCATATTAACGTAAAATAGGTGCAAATAAATAAGTAATAATGATATTTATCGTAAAATGACGAAATTCGTCGGCATTTACCCACTATACCTTCGCCCAGCGGGACGTTTTAAATACCATAGGCTTGCCGTTCTCAGTTTAAATAAAAAAGCCTGACAAGTGAGGCAGCTTTTAACAGGGCTGCCTGGAACGTCGCCATTAGGACGTGAGACCAGAACCGCATTTCGTGTGGAGCACTCGGTCTTTAACCCTCCTGGCCCGGGCAGGTTCTCCAAAGGACGGAGCTCGTATCCGGGCGATCTGGCCGAATATCAACAAAAGTAAACTAAGGCTAATCTCGCTTAATATATTACCTACATTAATCAAACATATATAGAAATGGGCGCCTTACCTTGCTGCGTTGAGTAGAGCTCTCTAGCTCAACTGGTTCCGGAGTGATGGTGATGGAAGTGGAGGTAACTTTTGCCGCGTATTTACCTCGGCGCGTCCGAACACTCAACCGCGGCCCTGGCTACGACGCCCAGTTGCACTCGTCGCTCCACCCGCAATTATGCCGGGAAGCAATTTGATGGTGTTTTATTGGTTATTCTGTCATTTATTATAGTTATTATGTTATTTTCACTCAATAAAGTTATTTACATGAACTTATTTGTGTCTCTGTCACTTATTACTTTGTTTTATTATTATTATTATGATGATAGTGTCACTTTCACTGGACTTTGATAATTGGTAGTGTCATTTCCCCTTTTATGTATTGTTAGGTAAGCTAATAATATATATAGGGTCACTGTCACTTGTTCATATTGTTATGAAGGCACTTATTATTACTTGTGTGTGTCTCTTTCACTTATACTTAGTTTTATTATTATTATACTGTCACTTTGACTGGCCTAGGCTTATTGAGTGTCATTTTCACTTATTTATTGTTAGAAATATATATTTTAGTGTCACTTTCACTTGTTCATATTGTTATTGAAGGCACCTATTATTACTTATGTGTCCTTTTCACTTATACTTAGTTATATTATTATTCTTAGCCTACATTTGAGTGTCACTTTCACTGTTGTCAGTTCCACTTCAAAAGTTTGTTAGAGTGTGGAAGTCGTTGAAGCAGGTGCCAGCACACAGTCTAACATGACACTTGAGGCATTCCCAAGTGGTTTTTGTGGGTTTGCGGGGTCTGCGAGTTGTGTGGCTGCACACATGGCACCTCTTCGGACTCCTAACGTTACTACCTGGTGCTTTGAAAGGAAGGGCGTTGAGCTGGTGCTTCCTGAAAAATTCAGCACACCCCGTTCTGTCCAGCTGGCTTGGTCCTTGTAGTGGCCTCCCTGGTGTAGCCGCATGTTTAGCCAGGAGCTCAAGTAGCACCTGCTTGTGGAACTCCCGCAGGGACTTGTACTTCTTGGCTCCTGGAGTCCTCAGACGGTAGATGTTGTAGGCATTGAGGACCGACATATCTACCGTATGCAGGATAAACTTCTTGTACCACCTGCAAGATGTTCACAGGCAGTCGATGAAGCCCATCTGCATGTCGGACTTGTCAACGAGGCGTATGTTGAGGTTATAATCCAGGACAGCAGCTGGTTTTTGGACGGGGTTCTTGGTTCTTCGGTCCACCTTCCCTGTGGCGACCATCTGGGCCTTGTGGCATGTGGTGAGGAAGTGCACTGGTCATGCCAGTGGATGGAGAGGATGGGGCCACTCTTCTTGTGGAAGATGTCCACCTTCTTCGTCTTGGTTGGGTAGCCTGGCATGCCCTTCCTCTTGCCCTTGACTGTGCCAACAGTTCCGGTCATGGAGGTACTTGGTCAGGAGAGGCGACGTGTAATAATTATCTGTGTAGAGGATGTGGTTTTCATTGAAGTGCCTCTCCATCATCTTCTTCACTACAGCGCCACCAAAACCAATGAGGGGGTCAGTCTCAATTTCTCCAGCCTTGCCGCTGTAGACTATAAAGTCCAGCACATACCCCGTCAAACAGTCGCAGAGGACGAAGAGCTTGATGCCGAAGCGGTGTCTCTTGGACGGGATATACTGTCGGAAGTGCAGCCTACCACGGAACGGGACCAGAGACTCGTCGAGGCACATCTTCTGGAAATGAATCAGGTATGTGGTGAACCGATGACGTATCATGTCATACAGCTTCCTGATCTTCCATAATGAGTCGGGAAGGTGGACTGCCATGTTGTTTGTCAGGTGGAGATAGGAGAGGATGTCGAAGTACCTGTCCCTGGACATGTATTTGCCAAATGCTGGAGTCGTTATGATGTCGCCAGTGATCCAGTAGTCGGCCAGAACATGCTTCCTTAGATGTGTCATCAGCATTGTGAGTGCCAAGAACACATATAGTTCTGCCACAGTGACAGCGCTCCATGCCACCATCTTGGCACTGGTCTTCCTCCCAAGAAAGTTGGCACAGATAGCATGGTGGTGATTTGTCTCTTTGACGAGGTATTCCATGACTTCATTGTCATAGAAGCCACAGAAAAGTCCACTGGGGGTAGCATCTGGGCCACAGGGATATGCTGGTGACACCCCGGAACCCATCTGTACCTCGTCAAAGGCAGGACAATCTGGCTCAAAATCAGCCCCATCTGTCCACACAAACAGGTCGGATGCTGATGCTCGAGGTCGTGCAGGTGCAGCAGGCACACGCCCTGGACGCCCTGGCACACGCCCTTGGCCACGCGGACGCCCTGCACGCCCACGCCCACGCCCACGCCCAGGGGCAGCGGCGTCGGCAGACTGACCACGTCCACGACCTCGCCCTCTCGCTCGTCTTGTCGGGACTTCCTCTTCCTCCTCAGGCGATGTCAGGTCATCTGGGGCAATGTTGGGGTCGTCAGCATCCTCTTCAGGAGACAATTCTGGTGAAGAAATGACCGGGCGTCGGCGGTGTGGGGCGTGGGAGGCTGCGGGAGCTTCAACAATGGGAGCCTCGGCCTCGGGAGTTGTTGGGCTCCTTTTGCGGCGAGCCGAGGGCTTCTCCGCAGCAAATAATGCTCTCCGGTGTGTTGAGGGCTGTGGCACATCACCAATACCACTTGAAGACCCTTTGATCATCCTGAAGGAGAGATGAAGCCGAGGGCTGTGGGTGACCCACGCGGCGTCCCGGGTCAAGGCGTCGGGACAATGGAATGCGGGTGGTTGCTAGGCCAGGGTCGGCGTCATTATCACTGTCTTCAGCTTCCCTATGCTTTCTGCGGCTGCCCTGTGTGCTTTTTTAGCTGCACTTTTCACCAACGATTGTTTGTAGAAATATTTGCCCACTTTCAAGGGCGTACGGGCAGGCAAAGGGGAAGGTCCTGGGCTAGGGCTAGGCTGACCTAGCAAAGATGGCGAGGGGGTAGGCCTAGGTTCTAGCACACTTGGAAGCTCAATGGCACCTTCCTGAAACACTTCCACATCAGGATCATCACTACTGTCTCCCCCCTCAAATAAATCGACATTATTGTCGTCTCCAAAGCCCACGAAATCGTCATCTTCACTTGCACTTATGAATTGTTCCTTGTCCACCAAGCTTTCGCCACTGCTCTCTTCACTATCAAAAAGTTTTCGCTGTATAGCGCTATCACTCAACAAACGCTTAACTTTCTTTCGTTGAGCTTTCTTCTCGGTTGCAACAGGCGTTGAAGTTGCGAGCGGGGTAGCACTGGGGCCCGCGGGAGGTTGCAGCGAATCCGACACGTCGGAAAACATTTTTTCAGTATTACTCGCTATGGCGGCCACGTATGAACTGATAACACTAGTAGTTGAGGCTTGGTGGCGCTGCGGTCGCTCCTACAATGCAAAATTTGGCCGCGCAAATTTTGAAGCACGCTTTCAAGCACAAGGATTTTAAAATGACACCCGGGTACCGGCCCTTTTTTTTTGGTGTCCTTAGAAAATGACACCCGGGTTGGAAGGGTTAAATATGTGTATGTACAGTATGTATGTAACACAAGCTCCTACTGTGTGATATTTACCTAAGCAGAGTTCTTGTAAGAAAGTATATTTGCCAAAAAGGAAAGTATGGCTACTAGAAAAATAGGACAAAGACAGATTCCACAACAAAATTATGGAAATTGAAAGAAGTGTGGGTGCTAGATCAGCTGACGTTGACGGCCAATGGAAGTTTATAGAACAGTGTCCTTGATGTCGCAGATAAAGTCTGGGGAGGGGTAAAAAAAGAGGTGAGTGTGTTCGCCTCGCAAGCATGGGGACCCGGGTTCGAGCCCTAAGTCGGCCTGTTTGTAGCCTCACAAAAACATTTTGGGGGGCGATTTCTGCATGTAACCAAAGTTTAGATGTGTTGGTAAAATTGTAAATACTGTAGTTAAGTAAAGTAATTATAAGGTCGGCCAAAATAGTCCTGTGCCAATTTTGAGGTACCATACTGGTGGCAGTTGTAAAGGGATATCCGAGAGGTTTAGTTGGGGTACATACATAAAATTTAAAGACCGAGTGCTCCACACATACGTGCAGTTTCAGTCTCTTGTCCTAATGGCGGCGTTCCAGGCAACCCTGTTAAGGGCTGCTTCACTTGTCAAGTTCTTGGATTTGAGATCGGCACGTATAGTCCGATCCCAGGTCTTCCTCGGTCCACCCCTTGGTGCAGCTCCCTCCACAATCACAGACCTGCTTTTTTCTTCCAATTTTGTTCATCCATTCTCTCCACATGTCCATACCATCCCAGTCTACTTGTACGCATCACCTCGCTAATACTCTTTATACCTAAAAGTCTCCTCAACTCCTCATTAGTTATTCTATCCTGCAGCCTGGCCCCACACATCCATCTCATTACGTTCCATTCTGTTGACATCCTCTACTTTAACGGCCCATGTTTCTGAAGCATACGTCATTGCACTTCTAACACATGAGACATACACCTTTCCTTCAGGGGGAGAGGCATTCTTTTCATGGTCAGAATTGGCAGCAGTTCTTTGAACTTCCCCCAGCCATACGGTATCTAATTCTAGTGACAGTGGCAGCCTCGGCCCCACCACCGGCAGAGATGGTATCTCCTAGGTAACAAAACTTGTCCACCAGCTCCAATGACTCTGTAAATATAGGGTAAGTAAATCCCCATGGTGTACTGGCTTGCCTTAAATGGTTGGCTCTTTTTCTACCCCAGTTTGTTGGAGGGGGGTATAGTTGCGGATGGGCTGGTTCCCGCACTGCCTTCTAGCCAAGGGCGAGTCAGCAACTGACAGAAATAAGGGATGTCACTGGTGATCGTCATCTCGGAGCCTCGTTGTAGTTGACACATTCAGACTTATGCCTCACTTGCTCGTGGCTCGCTTGGAGTTTTCGCAACCTGGACGATAAAGTGATGTAATGCCAGCAGTTGTGGCAGTGAGCTTAAACGGAATTGGATAGAGAAAATTGCTTGAGCTATAAGCCAAAGTGAAAGTACTTCTCTTAGTTTAGTGGTGAGAGTGTTAACCTTGCAAATGTGGGGACCCGGGTTCGAGCCCTGTGCCGGACTGGTGGTAGCCTCACAAAAAACATTTTGAGGGGCGATATCTGCATCATACGAAGCTTAGGTGTTGGTAAAATTGAAATAGCTAAAAAAGTAAATGTAAAGTCGGCAAAAATAGTACCGTGCCAATTGGAGGTTTCTCAGCAGAGAATATCCAGACCCTCAATATGGGCGATTCACCGCTGTATCTAGTGAATTCTATTACACACCATCACTTTACTTTTATCGACGTTCACCCTCAGCTTCCTCTTCCCACATTCCACACCAAACTCTTTGACTTATAATGTAAAACTTGCAAAATATTCAATGCAGTTTCTCCTCAGAATCCGCCACCAACGCTCTGTCATCAGCAAACAGCAACTGGTTCAACTCCCAATCTCTACCATTCTGTCCTACTAAATTCAATCCTCTACCCATAGTTCTCATTTCACCTCCTTCACCACACAATCCATATATACATTAAACAACCACGGTGACATTACACAACCCTGTCGCAGACCTACATTTACCTCAACTCATTTCCTACTCTAACACACACTCTGCTCTCTTCATAAAAACTCTTGACTTCTTTTAACAAATTTCCTCGAATTTCATAAATCCTTAGCACCTTCCACACCGCTTCTCGATCCACCCGATCGTACAGTAAGTAATCTTTCACTCAATCATTCATATTCACTTTTATATATATATATATCTATCTCACACTCACCACTACATGCAAGTACATGTATCTTTCTCTCCTCCCCTGTACCGTTCTCTCTCTTTCACTCATTCTAACAGTACGAGAGATCCTGTAGCAAGAGAAATCTGCTATCTTTTTCTTTAGATGCCATTTAGGTGCCATCAAATAATGGGGTACCAGTAATATTATATATTAGACCAAGTAAAATTAGGATCATAGACCAAACTATATATCTTGTACCAGTGCTGTCCTAAGTTTTTTTTATGGCTATAGACGTACAGTATTTGACAAAAATTACACCAGTGGCACCAAAATGGCAAGAGGTTGGTTGATCAAAGTTACTACAGGGTTTCTAACCAGTAAATTATTCTCTCTGACCTGTACACATCCCTCCAGCATGTTATGAAGGATATGTGCTCTCCTCTTCATCCTTCTGACGTCGCGCGGCATAGCGTCCGAACACTGGCCCTGCTCGATGGGGTTCACGAAGCGGTTCATAAATTCTTTCTTGCTTCCCAGAAGGTTCGGCTTCACAAACTGGATCATGCAGTGGTCTGGAGGTTCAGAGAAAGATTGGTTGAAATATTAAACATGCTAGTATAGATAACTAAGTTAAAAGGGAAAAATTACAATAGCTATAAGAATAAGCCACCTAAAGTAATTTATAATCGGATTAGCTGTTTATTAAAAAGAGCAAAAAAGTGCTGGGAAGACAAAATATGCTTAACAAAATTATCATGTGACTCTGCCTTAAGTACTAGTACTTTTCTCTGTGTACATCACCAGGTTAGGATGGCCTGTCAGGCCCACGTGGAGAAAATAAGTGGGTTAACCTGACTTGTAATTGTGTTTTATTATTTATCAGTTAGTTTTTGCTGACTGGAGGCCTGTGTTTAGCTCAGCTTTTTCAGATTCTTAAAGCTTCCACACTTTAGCCTGTGGGGTAGTGCGGGGGCTCTTCAGTATCAGTTTATGGGTAGGCTTACATTTATTCTTCTTCACTTAGTGAAGCGGTTTTATTTACTCAGTCTTCTAGAGGTGCTCCAGCATCTGCGTGAGTCCCGGGGATGTGTTTTCTGATGCCAGCTACATGGTCCAGATTTTACGGTAATGTTAAAGCACTCTTGTCGCTTACATGCCCCAACCCTCTAGCCTATTTGTGCCTCCTTTCTAGGTTATATTTACAACTATTAGCTTACTAATCAATTCTTGTATTAACCTATGTATAATTTAAGTATTGATGATTATACCTTGATTATTGCATGTTTCTTACAGTTTCTTACAGTAGATCCTCTGGAAAAAGGCAAACTAGGCCTGTGTATCCAGCTCAGTACCAGTACTTGCACTGCTGCGGTCGTTCACGGTGTTGGCGGCGG
>JAGKTK010046362.1:0-11426 GCA_018397895.1 Paralithodes camtschaticus | reverse complement strand
CATAGATTAATAACTGTAAACACATGTATTTGTATTTATTTGGTTCTAGGTGAATGAGGGAGACATAAGGCAGAACTGCCTTTGACGAGTGCTTCTCCTAAAGTTGAGAGAGTGACAGGGCCGTAATCAAGGTACAGTCGCGCTAATACATGATGTCTCGGCACCAAGCATGCTATGGTCAATAATTGGTATCAGCAATATCTAATTAAGATTAATGTCTTCATATCGAATGAAATATACAAACATGTTCCTACACTTACCCATCCTATTCAACATCTGACAGACATTAATACAGCACAGAGCGAGCCAAACGTAATGACAGTTGAGACATGATTTATTAGCACCACTGTACGTTCGACCAAAATGCATAAATTAATGCATAGTGTAGAATAGAAAATATATGCAGACAATATGAGTGCAATAGACATATTTAACCCCTTCAGTAGGTTAAAGATGTGTTGATGAAGTCGTTTGTGTGAACGAGGTTTAATGAGTGAAAATTACAGAGAGAGAGAGAGAGAGCAACAACAGCAGCAGCCAAGTGAACAAAGGTGGGATAAACAAATAAAGAGAGAGAGAGAGAGAGAGAGAAGAGGAGAGGAGACGAAAGAGAACAACAACAGCAGCAACCAAGTGAACAAACAAAAGCCCAGCAAACAGAGCAGATTAAAACAAATTCCAGCGACGACGTGTTATATTGTTTCTAGCTATATTTAGAAGATATTACGCAGCTTAGGAAGGATCTGTGGTAGTTCCAAGGGTTGGTTGAGACAGTTGGAAGTCATATTATTGCTAGATGTCCTTCCTAAGCTGTTATATAATCGTCTAATTGTTGCCAGAAGATGATGAAAAGGACGTCCCTGGTACTGAACGGATTAACATTTTACCAGCGAAGACAGCGAGCACCAACCTCCTGCCTGGCAAACAGAGAGAGAGAGTGTGTGAGAGAGAAAGAGAGAGAGAGGGGGGATGGAGAGGCTAGTGTCTGTTTGTTTAGTTTATTCAGGGCTCTGTCCTATCTCCTATTCTCTTTCTAATTTTCATAGATGATCTTCTGAACTGTACCTCCAGTTCCATCCATTCATATGCCAGACGACTCTACCTTACACTACTCAATCAGTTTTCCAGAACGCTCCAGCAAGCAATCGAACACTTTTCTTCTGATCTAACTACTATTTCCAATTGGGGCAAAGAAAACCTTGTTGCCTTTAACGCTTCCAAAACCCAATTTCTCCATCTATTTACCCGTCCGGAACTCCCAGCGGACTATCCCTTATTCTTCAACAATACAAAAATCAATCCTTCATCTTCTTTCAATATTCTTGGTGTCTCTTTTTCTTTTGCTCTCACTTGGAAAGACCAAATTACCAGTCTTGCTAAAACAGCCTCCCAGAAGTTGGGTGTGCTCAACCGCCTCAAGGGGTTCTTTACCCCTGCACAGCTTCTTGCTCTGTACAGGGGCACAGTGCGTCCTTGTATTGAGTATTGTTCACATGTGTGGGGATGATCCTCTCACACCGCACTCCTAGACAAAGTAGAAAGGAAGGCCTATCGTATCATTAATTCCCGCCCACTCACCAACTCTCTGCAAACTCTCTCTCTTCGCCGCAATGTTGTATCTCTCTCGCTATTCTATCGCTACTACAATAATAAGTGCTCCTCAGAGCTCTCCCAGTGTATACCAGCTCCTCTACGTAGAATATGTGGTACCCCTCTTGCAACACAATCCCTACCCTACTCTGTGCAACTCTCCAACCCAAGAGTGAAACGTTACTCAGACTTTCTTCTATTCAACAGCTGATCTCTGGAATTCTCTCCCAGAATCAGTCTTTCCCTCGTCCTATGACTTAAATTGCTTCAATCTCCGTGTGTCCAGGCAACTATGGGGGAGGCAATTGCTGCGGGTAGTTCTGCCTTTTGTCTCAAGGTGACAAGGACAAGGCGAGGCATATAAACACTTCAAAGGAATTAAAAAGACGTGCTAAAATATCTTAGTTACAGCTGGTGATATTAAAGAGATTGGTTGAAACAAATTATAAAAAAAAAATAATAATGTCGAATGATTAACCCCTTTTCTACCGACAACGTATATCTAATTTTGTTCTAGCTATATTTAGACGATTCTGTGCAGCTTAAGGAGGATCTGTGCTAGTATCAAGGGATGCGTGAGATGGTTCACAGCCTGTTAATTACTGAAGACCCTTTAAAATCTGAATACAATTGTTTAATAGTAGCCAGAATAGAATTGAAAAGACGTCGCCGATACACAAAGGGTTAAGGATAATGCTAAAATATTCTTTGTAACAGGCTCGGGAGATTAGAAGATATGCTAAAATATCCTTTGTGTCAGGTACTTTAGAGATTAAGAAGAAATGCTTACGAATGTGTTTAATAAGACCGAGATTTTGTAAAGAAATGCTAAATATTCTTTGTAACTGGGTCAACAAATTTAAAGAAAGCTAAACAAAATATTTATAACAGGATCGAGAAATTGTAAACAAGAACAAATGCTAACAAAATGTTTTAATAGGACCGATAAATTGTTAAGAAATGCTAAATATTCTTTGCAACTGTCAAGAAAATAAAAAGGAAGCTAGTAAGAATATCTTTATAACAGGGTCCAGAAATTGTAAACAAAATGCTAAATACTCTAAACAAGCTTCAGAAATTAAGAATATAGGCTTATGCTAGAGAAATCTGCGTAAGAGAATCGAGGGAATACAAATGATATACAGTATATACAAATGATATACGGTATATATATATATTTTTTTTTCTTCTATATTCCATCTACTCCGTCTCGGGCATAGGCTGAGAGCCTGTACATTCCACCGCTCAACACGGTGAAGCCCATGAGGTCTTGTTCCAGTCTGGGGAGTGAGACATGTGAAGCATCCATCATGGCTCGAAGCAGCTCCATCTCTGAAGCGGCTGGTTGCTTCGCTCAAGTGCTTCACCGTCTGACCCTCCAGACTCAGACCCTCACTCTCAGAACGCCACCTATTGAGCAGTGAACTCACTAGGCATTGTTCCCCTGTAACATATTTTGAATATGGGAATATTCATACAGTGTTATTTAATCAGGGAACAATGAGGGTATTTTTTTGGCATTTCGGTGGGCTTTGTGGTAATGCACTGATACAGCACAAATTCAATCCCAATAATATCTTCCAATTGACATATCGGGATTTGAACGTGGTTCCATTGGATTACCAATCCAGTGGCATGACCACTCCACCACACCTCCCCTAAATACAAATGATATACAGTATATACAAATGATATACAGTATATACAAATGATATACAGTATATACAAATTATATACAGTATATACAAATGATATACAGTATATACAAATGATATACAGTATATACAAATGATATACAGTATATACAAATGATATAAAGGAGTACAAAGGAGTACAAAGGAAATCAAGCAACAACATATCTAGTGACCCTTCTAGGCTGCTTGTCCTCCAAAACACTGAGGATCAAGTGTCCAAACAGTGGTTTAGAGTGGGTAAGGAAACATTGGAAAGGGAACTACTGCACTGCCACTAACGTGGCAGGACTAGGAAGTTAGTAGGGGACATATGGGTTAGTAACTGAGGGGAGGATAAAGTTATTCATTTACAAACGCAGTCAGTCGCGGGTTTGATGCGAGATATTTGTCTAGGCGGAATTTAAATGAATCAACGGTGCTGCAGTCTATAACGTCTCGGGGAAGCCCATTCCACAAGTTGACAACTCGATTGAAGAAGAAATTCTTAGATTCGTGCGAGTTAAAAGATTTACCAATAATTTTGCAACCGTTTCCCCGCGTGTAATTAGATTGGTCGATAGTGAAGTACTTACTACAGTTCATATTGTCGATGCCTTTGATGATTTTGAACACTTGAATTAAGTCGCCTCTTAATCTGCGCTGGGTTAAAGGAAATAGATTTAATTCTCTAAGACGCTCTTCGTATGGTTTGTTCTTTAGGCTAGGTATCATTTTGGTAACTCTACGTTGAACTCGTTCTAGCTTGTTTATATCTTTTTGGTAATAAGGGCACCAGGATTGAACGCAGTATTCCAGAAGAGGGCGGACTAAGGAATTGTAAAGGGTTAGGATAACTTCTTTGGATTTATGCTCAAATGACCTGCCTATAAAGCCAATTATTTTGTTTGCCTTCTTAACAACTTCTGAACATTGTTGACTCGGTTTTAGGTTACTCGATATTGTTACTCCCAGATCAGTTTCTCTGTTTACATTCTTAAGCTGAGTGCCATTCATCGAATAGTTTGCTTTCTCATTTAGGTATCCGACATGTAGTACTTTACATTTATCCGCATTGAAACTCATTTGCCAAATTTGGGCCCAACATGACAATTTATCTAGATTGTGTTGCATATCGNGTTAGTGGCAGGACTAGGAAGTTAGTAGGGGACATATGGGTTAGTAACTGAGGGGAGGATAAAGTTATTCATTTACAAACGCAGTCAGTCGCGGGTTTGATGCGAGATATTTGTCTAGGCGGAATTTAAATGAATCAACGGTGCTGCAGTCTATAACGTCTCGGGGAAGCCCATTCCACAAGTTGACAACTCGATTGAAGAAGAAATTCTTAGATTCGTGCGATTTAAAAGATTTACCAATAATTTTGCAACCGTTTCCCCGCGTGAAATTAGATTGGTCGATAGTGAAGTACTTACTACAGTTCATATTGTCGATGCCTTTGATGATTTTGAACACTTGAATTAAGTCGCCTCTTAATCTGCGCTGGGTTAAAGGAAATAGATTTAATTCTCTAAGACGCTCTTCGTATGGTTTGTTCTTTAGGCTAGGTATCATTTTGGTAACTCTACGTTGAACTCGTTCTAGCTTGTTTATATCTTTTTGGTAATAAGGGCACCAGGATTGAACGCAGTATTCCAGAAGAGGGCGGACTAAGGAATTGTAAAGGGTTAGGATAACTTCTTTGGATTTATGCTCAAATGACCTGCCTATAAAGCCAATTATTTTGTTTGCCTTCTTAACAACTTCTGAACATTGTTGACTCGGTTTTAGGTTACTCGATATTGTTACTCCAAGATCAGTTTCTCTGTTTACATTCTTAAGCTGAGTGCCATTCATCGAATAGTTTGCTTTCTCATTTAGGTATCCGACATGTAGTACTTTACATTTATCCGCATTGAAACTCATTTGCCAAATTTGGGCCCAACATGACAATTTATCTAGATTGTGTTGCATATCGTCAACTTGTTCTTTTGAGAGTACGCTATTTGCAATTTTTGTATCGTCAGCAAATTTTGAGATTGTGCAGGTGAGACCCTCATCTATGTCGTTGATGTAAATTAGAAAGATAATTGGTCCTAGTACCGATCCCTGGGGTACCCCGCTACTTACATTGGTCCATTTAGGTGCCTTACCGTTTATGACTACCCTTTGCTTTCTGTTGCTGAGCCAATTTTCTATCCATTTCAACACACCGTCTTGTATTCCATGCGCTTTTAGTTTTAGCAGTAAACGTTTGTGGGGAACTTTGTCAAAGGCCTTTTGAAAATCAAGGTATATAATATCTACAGCTTTACTCTCATCGTAGAGGTTGAGGATATCGTGGAAGAAGTCTAAGAGGTTTGTTAAACAGGAACGTTTTTTACGAAAGCCGTGTTGAGTATCTTTAAGTATGTTATTTTCCTCTAAGTGATTTACGAGTCTGTCTCGTATGACCGTTTCTAGCATTTTACATACAACTGAGGTTAAGCTAATTGGACGATAGTTACTGGGTAGGGATTTGCTGCCTTTTTTGAATATCGGTGTTACGTTGGCTAGCTTCCACTGATCAGGCATAGTTCCAGACTGCAAGGATTTATTGAATAGTAATGTCAGTGGTTTGGAGAGCTCATCCTTAGCTTCCTTTAGAACTCTAGGCGAGATTGTATCAGGTCCAGGCGTTTTATTTACCTTGAGTTTATCTAAACAATTCAATACTTCTCTCTCTGTAACGGTGATATTGCTTAGAACATCTGAATTATCAATCTGAATCGGCGATGGTGTAGGGATATCACTGAGGTCTTCTGTTGTAAAAACTGATGCAAAGAAGGTATTGAGGGCATTACTCATTTGTACTTCGTCTTTGGTGTATTCTCCTTTTTCATCGACTAACGGTCCAACAGTTGAAGTAACTACTTTTTTCTTTCTGATATAACTATAGAATTCTTTCGGGTTTGTTTTACTTTGATTCGCAATATGTAACTCTAAGGTCTTTTTACTTTGCTTAACCCGTACAGCACCAGCGACGCGCCTGACGCGTCGGCAATGTATGTAACGCTAAGCCCCAGAGACGCGCCTGGCGCGTCGCCCCCCTTGCGCCGACCGTGACCTCAGGTGTAGCCACTCAAGAGGGCTCAGATTTGTATGGGAACTGTGTACGTATCCCACGCAACCGTGCCGATGGTTGAAAACTCTCAAAGTCCACGTGCGTGCGCGCGAGCGCGCAATAACCTGATTTTTTGGATAATTGCCTTCAATTTTTTTAAGCTTTTTGAGCGGTTTTTCGTGGTTTTTCCTTCATTCCTAACCCATTCGCTATTGTTTCTGGAATAAAACCATTTTTTGAAAACCGGCCGGGTTCTGGTGAACAAACATTACAAAACTAGCCGGGGCTGGACGGGTTAATTAACTTTTTGGCTTTGCGTCGTAGCTCTACAAATTTCACCCGTTCTTCGTCATTTTGTGAGGATTTTAATCTATCATTAGCAAATTTTTTAGCAAGCAGGCAGTTTGAAATATCTTTATTCCACCATTTGGGCTTATTATTATGGCCTGGACGCCGTATTTTCGATGGTATGCAGTCTTGCACTCCTTTTAGGTAAGTGGTTTCGAATAACTTCCAAGATGTATTTATGTCGTTATTGTTAATTAAAAAGCTCCAGTCAGTTTCTTTAAACATAGCTCTAAGTTTATGGAAGTTTGCTTTCTTGAAATTAGGGACTTTTTCGATGCTACTATTTGGTTCGTTACTAGTAAACTTTAAAGTGAAAGTTATCGTACGATGGTCGCTGTTACTGAATTCATCACCAACATTCAAATTCTCTATCAATTCTTCTTTTGTTGCAAGTACAATGTCAAGAACGTTATTACCACGGGTCGGCATTCGAACAAATTGATAAAGCGAACTCTCTTGCAAGTTCGTATACAAGTCATGTCCGGAGTGTGAAGTAAGAGTATCGCCCCACTTAGTCACAGGTAAATTAAAGTCGCCAAAAATTACGGTATCTTGTGAGTTACTTACATCTGCAATTTGTTCGTAAATTTCTCGGTCAGTTTGCACTGATTGAGCTGGAGGTCTGTATATTAATGCAAGTATTATTTTTGTACCTTTATTATTCTTTATTAGCACAAAAGATGTGTCGACGTTCACAATTTGAGGTTTTGACACGAGGGTCGGGTTAAGACTTTCTTTGATATAAAATAAAACGCCACCTCCATTTTTATTTATTCAGCTGTTCTCAAACATTACATAACCGGGAAGTGAATACTCTGCTAAAAAGTCTCTATCTTGTGTATTGAGCCAAGATTCTGTTATGCCAATGACATCATAATTTTCTGTAAACACTAGTTCCTCTAAATCTGAAAATTTATTGCGTATGCTACGAGCGTTTGCATAGAAAACCTTTAAAGTTGCGGTTTTAGAACTCGCAGATCGTTCTTTCATCGAATTTTTGGTTCTGGTCGGATCTACATTTACATTCATGGCTGTCCTCGGTCCTCGGTCGTTATCCCTGACGGTTTTGAATTTGGGTCGTGTTGGTGGAGCTTTATCCAAATTCGCGGTTCTTGACGGATTAGTATTTAATTCCTTTGTAGATTGCCGTCCTCGCTGTCTTCGGTCCTCCTTCCTGGTTGTCCTGTGCTGAGTCGATTTCTTCTCCGAAAATCCTTCACCGCATCGTTGAGAAGACGCCCAAAACGTGCTGCTCCCACCTGGTTCAGATGAACTCCATCGTCCGAAAACAAATAGTCATCGTAGTAGAAATTGTCCCAGGTGTCGACGAATCCCACGTTCTCCTTCCTGCAGAGGTTTGCTAGACAACGATTTGTGCTGGTGGCTATGTTGTAAAATCGGCTCTCTACACCGAGCCGGGGGACGATTCCTGAGACGATGATCCTTGATGACTTCTCCTTAAACGACTTGATCAGCTGCTGGTACTTTAAAAGCAAATCTTCCGACCGGGTTCGCTGTACATCGTTGGATCCAACGTGGATGACGTACATTGTATTAGCAGGGGCCAGCTTTGATACTTCGTCAACTGCTGCAACTACGTCATCCACACCACCACCAGGGATACAAAAACGCTTCCTGGTCTTAGGTGCCCTGGCGCAAAACTCTGCGAGCTGACCACGTATCATCGAGTCTCCCACGAGCCGGACTTCTTCCATTTCCTCTTCGTCATCTGAGTCTGCGAGTATCTGGAAACGGTTTTGACACTCGGTAATCGGTATGTGTTTCCTGGTCTTGGGGCAAATGTTGTTCCTCACGACACGGAAGTTGTCTTGAGGGGGAAGAGAGTCACTATTTGTATCTTGAGTATCGGAAACATCAGCTGAAATGGCTACTGTAGGCGTTGAATTGTTGAATTGTTGGCAGTTGACGTTGGGGCGTTGGTGGCTGCTGGTGTTGCGGTGACAATTGAAGTTTGTGGCACTCCAACGTTGAGTGTTACAAACTCTTGGAGTGATTCCAGCTTCATGGTGAGGACGTTGATCTTGTTGTAGGCTTCATCTAATTTCACTGTAAAATTCTCTCGTTGCTGGCAGAGCCGGCAGACTTGAAGATCGATAGTAGCAAACATGGACTCACCAAACCTACCGGCGCAGTTCGCACAAGCGCGAGGCATGGTGACAGTCACTTTCTTCAGATCACTTCACTCACTTTAAAAACAATTCACTCACTTTAAAACACTTCACTCACTTTAAAAACACTTCAATCACTTCAACCGAAAACAAATATGCTGAAATACGCAGAAATAGGTTATCAGGGGTGATAGCCTAACCGAAAACAAAAATTTTGAGATACGCAGAATTAGGCTTCCAGGGGCGATAGCCTAACCAAAAGTTTTTTTTTTAAATTGAAATGCGCAATAATAGGCTACCAGCTTTGAATAGCCTAACCGAATATAATAAAATTGAAATTCGCAGAAATAGGCTACCAGGTGTGATAACCTAACCTTAAACAAATATATGTATAACAGAATATGTAACTAAATATACAATTCATCAAATAGAGATTATATAAAAATAAAGTGTAACTGCACACAAGGGGTTAATATACTGTGTCAACAGATGACCCTGTTGTCACTGTAGCCTAGTAAAGCAGTAGCCTACTCTTTTTAGATAAAAAAGTGTATCAGTCAAAGGTTATTACAAGATCGTGCAAGCAACAACTAAAATTACAGATATATATAGCTACAGTAGGATACTAAATACAATATCTACAAGAGTTAATAATAAAACAGATTGGCTGGCTATAGGCTAGGCTAGGTTTGGGTTAGGTTAAAAGCTTGGCAGGTTGGGTTAGGCTAGGTTAGTTTGTACAAATACCACCCTTAGCTTTAAGTAAAACCAGTCTGAGGAGAAAAAGTCAAGAATATATCTAGGGGGAAAAGATATACAGTATATACAAATGATATACAGTATATACAAATGATATACAGTATATACAAATGATATACAGTATATACAAATCTTCGGAACAGAATCGAGAAATTGAAAATGTTGAAGCCCTTTTGAAACTGAATAGGATCGTCTAATAGTAGCAAAAATAAAGTTAATAGGACGGCACCGGTACTGAAGGGGTTAAGGACGTCTTTGGGTGTAATTGCTGCCTTCACTATTTATAAATGTGGGTCCTCGCCTCGCTTCTATTTGTTTGGGCTGTTTGCTTACCTCTGTGCACTTCCCTGCTCGTTCCCTAGCTCGCTCTCGCTCTCTCTCGCTCTCGCTCTCTCTCTCTCTCTCTCTCTCTCTCTCTCCCTCTCGTAGGCGTTTAATATGAAAAGTCTTAGGGGACCGACCTGTTTTTTTTCTCTGGGTTATATTCATTGGTCCCCACTCAGCCTACTGTTTTAAGACGTGTCTCCCCTTTCAGGTTATCGATTTTTGTTCCTGGCGAGCGAGAGCGATCCATCATTGTATGGAGAAATCCGGCTTCTCCAGAGAAATGTTTCTACCTAAAAATATACAAATAAAGTCAGCTGTCTAAAACATAATGCAAAATATGCTGGCTCGCTGTTGCTCGCCAGGTGTAAATCGACACCTGGATGAGGTTAAACATCTTAAAACAGGGGGTTGAATGGGGTCGAATGGCTACTACCGAGAAAGAAAACAAAAAGCGGGTCTGTCCCCTTAAGGGAGGATAATTATATTTTACTTTGTATTTATTTATTTCAATATTATTATATATATATATTTGTCTTTGTTAGTTTCGTCTCTAGAGCTCCCTGAAGCTTAAAATTCTACCCACAAATTGTCCCGGGCGAGGGGCTTTTTTAGTTAAAATAGGACTTCAGAGGCTATCAACCCTATTGGATTATTAAGCCAGCACACTGTAAGTCAATAATAACGTCAAGACTGGAGCCTCTCTGCGAGAACTGCAGTCCCTTGGCGAGGGGCGGTTCCTCTGACATTGCAAGCTTGCTATCGCTCGCCTTGAAAATTTGACTCCTAAATGCCATAAAAGGTCTTTGACTTGACTAAGAAATTGGGGCGAAAGCTTGAGGGAGAGAGGGGTCCAGAAAAAAACATACCCTTTATGTTTGTGTTTCATATGTGCAGTCATAGACTACAGTAGAGCTGGACTTGACACGACAATGGAACTTTGCAGTAAGGGACCCACAATCGGAGAACGAACTCCCAAGTTCGAACCTCGAAACCGCGAAAATATCACATTTTCGCGGTTTCGAGGTTCGAACTGTGTTTTTTGTTTTTTCGTAGGCGTTTAATTTGAAGGATTGTAATGTTTCTCAAGTTAATACTACATACATAATACTGGTATATATTGTCTTTAGCATCTTCTATAAAGTGTTATATGTTTCTGTGTAAAATACTTGATATTAATATATTGTCGTAGGCGTCTATTATCAAAGTTCCTAGAGGAGTTTGAGTGTTATCCCTTGCAAATAGAAAAATCTCTCCCATGTGTGTTGTATTAAAGGGAGATGGGCTGGTTTTTCAGGCCCCTTTTCTTCCTCATGTTTAGCCCCATTAGTTTTAAAATTTAGGTGTCGATTTTTTTGTGGCGAGCGATAGCGAGCTTGTAATTTTAGAAGGAACCGGCCTTCGGCCGAGACATTTTCCTACCGAAAAATGTACAAAACATTTCTCTCTTTTAAGAATCTGGGCAGTGTGTTGAGTAAAGATGGGACTATGGATGAAGAGGTG
>JAGKTK010046361.1:0-12283 GCA_018397895.1 Paralithodes camtschaticus | reverse complement strand
CATGCTTCGCTTCCGTAAGTCAGTGTCGGGATTACCACACTGTCATGCAAGGACTTCTTCACTTCCATACTGACCACCCTATTTCTTGTTACTGCTTTTAGCGTTCCTACAACCCTCTTCCCCTGATGTACCCTCTCCCGAACTTCTTCATCCATAGTCCCATCTTTACTCAACACACTGCCCAGATACTTAAAAGAGTTGACTATCTCCATAGCCTGACCGTTCAGCTTCACCTCACACTCTGTGACTTCACCCCTTTCGAAGACCATAACCTTGCTCTTCCCCGCATTTACCTTCAAATTCTGTTTTCGCACACTGTTCCAAACTCATTTACCAGACCCTGCAACTCCCATTCATTATCACTCATCAGAACTGTATCATGACGAAAAGCGACGAATCACCAAAGAGTGTTACACGGGTTTACACGAGTCAACACGAGAGAGTTATTCAGAGTCAAACACTAGTTAACACATATGTACACGAGTCTACACGTATTTAGGCCACACTCGTGGGTACTCGCCATGGGGCCCAAAAATTTCATGCATGCATGACATTTTTGGACCCTGTGGAGAGTACCCACGAGTGTGTCGAGTAAACAAAGAGTATATACGAGTGTAGCACGAGTATACACGAGTGTAGCACGAGTATACACAAGTGTTGAGGAGTATCGATGAGTCATTGCCGAATAGCAAAATTTCATCACTAATGTTGGACTCGCGCACCGACTCGGCTATGTGTGAACCAGCCTTAAGATTGCACCCCCTTGAGCTCCTTTCAAGATAAATTTGTACATTTTTGGTAGAAAAATGTCCCGGCTGAAAGCCGATTTCTCTTATATTACAGGCTCGCTATCGCTCGCCAGGATAAAATCGACACCTAAATGGCACAAAAGGTCTTATAATTGACAGAAATGGGTCGAAAGTTCTTTAACCCTTTCGCTGAGGGGGACGTCCTGGAACGTCCTGGCAAGTTACAGCAATTTTCAGGCTTTAACCCCTTATTAGCGGCTCACCACTTAAGTCGTATTTAGTAAATCTGGACTAACTAGCGGCGCTCGACATAACTCGAGTGGCAATTTCAGCACGTAATGTTGCTGAGAGAGAGAGACAAGTGGTGGCAGGAGACTAGCGAGCGTATGACTGCTCCAGACCACCGCGGCGAACCTACTGACACGAATCTCAGCTCCCTCCTCCCTCTCTCACTCGCTACATACTCAATTATATGGGGAAAGTACCGAATTACTTGCTTTTTGCACTCGCGTTGCACGGTTATTGCAAGAAAACTATCCATCATACAAGGATCGTTATGGTGTCATTCGAAAGCTCTGTTCATGCCCTTTCAGGGATAGATACTTGTTTTACGTTCTGGGTCTTATTTAGGCATGAAAATGATCACGTAAACAGCCCTATTTTGGCTAAAAACACCCCGCTGGGCGGTACATATAAATAAACCGCAGAGGCCGCTCGTTATGTGTTAAAAGCCTGTAAAAACCGTAAAAATCGAGTATCAGTGGGCGGGAGCGTGAGGGGCCCACCTCCGACCCTCAGAGCACCGAGTGGCTCACTGAGGTTGACTGTGTCTCGCGCGGGTCTCTCTCTGTGTCTCCCAACAGTGTAGCCAAGCGAGCGAGTGTTACATAATAGCGGGTTTCCCACGTTTCACTGGCACCACTGCGGGTGAACCAGACCGCGTACGGGGCCTGTTCTGGTGTCATTTTGAAGCTATTCTTGCCTAGTTTTCGGCAGAATACACTTACTTTAATGCAGATGCTTGATTTATCATTCAGGAGTGCCTGAATATGCCCTAAAAAGCCCAAACATAGCCGCAGCCAAAGGTTTATATCGTCAAAATAATGGGGCGAACGTCTTAAAATTAGAAAAGCAATAGGGCTAAACATGAGGGAGAAAGGAGTCAAGAAAAAAATCCCTCAAGTGGAAATCTTCCCTTAATTATAAGCCTAGCAGTAGCCTGTTTGGTTTAGATTGTGATTAAGATATTGAGAGAACACTGGGATTTTATGTTTTTCTTTGGTCATTAAGTTTACATCACAAATGTGTGTGTGTCTGTGTGTTTTATTTTTGTATTTGTCATGTATTTTAAATTTTATTTGAGGTATGATTTCCACCGAATTTGCATTTGACTCATTATCTAACAATGTTATACATCTGAAAACCCTATTTAGTCATTAACCTAACTTAAGCTAACGTGGGGTCTGCCACCCCGAGACCCCCACTGGTCTTACCATTGATATACAGTAGACTAGTAGAGGATGACACAATACTAAAAATACGATTGAAAACTAAAATAATTTGCTCTCCACTGATTTAGGATGGCCGCCTTTCTTTTTCCACCCTTATTTTACCCTCAAGAGTATAATGAATAAACATATAATTTGCGGCGATAATGACATATATATAGCAATGAATAATAGCGTATGGCAGTCTTTGAGGCACTATTTTTGATGGTTTAAAATGTGTGAGCGAAACTTAATGTCCATTTTATGAATATTTTATATTTTCACACAGGCCTTCTACAATATAGCTTATTTATCTTGTACGGGAGCGCTTTTACTCTACAAATTGCCGAATATTTCAAGCCCTGTCTTCAATTGGGGGTGCCCGGGTGTATTTCAACTTTAACAACAATCCTGAAATTAGTCTGCACAAATTTAGACGCCACTTAACAACATAATATAAGAAAGCAGAAATCTGCAACAGGCTCACTGGCCTAACGATGCAGTAGCTTTTACACTCCCTTACCTGAACCTTCCTCTCAACACTCACCAGTCATAACCTATACACTCCTACAGTCCACACACATATTTCCTCTCCCAAACCCATAGTCTGTTTCTTTTAAGATGGCGATAAATTTACTTAATCCTATCGTAATTACTCAGCACTTATAAAGTTTATATAACCAAATGTGTTGTTGATTATGAAAACTTGGCTTTATTAGCGTGCAAAGCCATAGCAGTATCATTATCTTTCATGTTAATTGAGTAAACATTTTGCCAGGTTAACACTCCACGAGCGGCTAGGTCGGTAACTTCTACTACCTGGCAAGCGGGTGGTTTTACCCTAAACGACCTTGTTTCTGTGCTCTTTTTCATGCATAAACAAGAGCCAGAGCGTAATACAATTATGTATCCCTGAAAGGGCGACAATTGAGCTTTCCTATGACACCAGAACCATCCTTCTACGACCACGCGTTCTCTTGCAACAATCGTGCAAGACGAGTGCAAAATCCCTAAAATACGGTAATATCCTTACATAATTCCCTGTGTAGTGAGGCAGTGAGTGTGGATGTGTGTGGAGGGAACGTCAGTAGTCGCGCGGGACCCATGCCGAGCGGTCAGGAGCCGACCTACGCTCCTCCCGTCGCTCGTCTCTCTCTCAGAGCCATTATTGATAAAACATTGCACACAGACTTAAGTCGGGCCCCGCCACTTAGTCCTTGGTTCTCTAGGCCGACTTAAGTCGGGTCCCGCTAAACAAGGGTTAAACAAATGGAGTAAAGACTTTTATGATACGGGTTCTATGAAATTTTTGTGTTTGAAGGAAGCTTTGGACGGTGGTTTTGTTAGCCTAGCAGACAAACTAAAATATATTACTCAGAAATGGCCAAATTAACTGATGCGCCTAATTGCATGGAGAAAAATCCGGTCACAACTTAGACTGTTGAAGGTCAGGTGAAGGTATCGAGGGATAAGCCTTGTTGAATATCTCGACTCTTGAATGCCAGCAGATCAACAGCAAGGACCTCTAAGTTGTTATTATGATATCGATAGCAATGGTAGTTTGTTACTTCATTGTTGATTTAATTAATTGAGTTTAGATGTGAAGTTGGTTGGTGTAAAAACATAATTCAGTAATTATAAAAATCACAATCGCATTTTAACCACACTAATTTGTGTTATGTTCTAACTCTCCCTTCAAACATATAGGCTACTAGGGATTTTATAGCCTGTTGATTCGATCATTGAAAACGACGAAGTCTTAAAGGATTATTGTAGATGACGATTATAGAATCAGTTCACCATTTTTGTATATATGTATGTATATACTCAGGCCCAATCCCCATTTTTCCTTTTTTGTGTGGGGGGGGGGGGGCACTCAAGACAGAGCTCGAATAGGGACATCACAACAGATGACAATGAACACACACACACACACACACACACAAAATACAAATTGACACACATCTAGGTCATCCAGGAGAAGACCTAGAGACTTGGGTCACCAAGGTCCCTCCAGCACTTCCCCGGCCCCCGACCACCCGGAGAGGGTCCTATCTCGGCAGGCAGATATGCAGCAGAGCTAAACCACAAGCCCGCCCACCACATTTCCAGCTGCACCCTTTATATAAACCGTCTCCCCGGGCCAGGCGCATCATTGACTATAATCTAGTCCAACTTGTGCCCGACCCCTTTACCCAAATGACCACGTGTTCACTCATCTATTCACAAGCATTCGCCATTCATTCCTGTTTATTACCACTTCCCTTTCTTGATCTATAGTCATTCCTCTATCATCCAAAGCTTGTCTTACATAGTCTCTCCATCTCAATGGGGGTCTTCCTGCCCTTCTATCTATCTAAGTGTGACTTCCCTAAAAAGCTTGATGCTGGTTCCTTCCTGAACCCACAACAACACTGTTTCGCGATCTGAGACTCACATACTATCACACGCCACCTACTGAGCTTCTCAATAGGTACAGTATTGTATGAGTAGCTACATGCTGATGTACGGTATAGGAAATAGCAAAGGCGTTTCTTCTATGGAGTGTCGATGGGCTTTGTGGTAAAGTACCAATACTGAAGCTACGTACCGTACCGGTAACCAATAACCCCTTCCCTTGGCATATAGGGATTCGAACTCGAAAATTTAGGGTTACTATATTAATCTATTCGCTGTAAGTAGGCGAGAAATAATGACTTATATCATCTGTAACTCAAAAAGGGCTGTAGCAAATTGGCTGTAAATTTCCACATCTATTCCTTGACTGACTCTTCCCAATTGGTAGAAATATTAGCTCGATTACTTCAGTCGTTTTTTATTACAGAGGATAGACGTTATGATTTCTCGCCTACTTACAGCGAATAGACTGTAGTTCAGAAGCCTGACTACTCCTTGACATCTCCCCTCTAATATGTATATAATTATAAGGTATATGCCTTTTACCAGTCCGAAACTATATTTTGTACAATCAATATCGACAAACCAAAGACGTTTTTCATTGATTCTTATAATGATTCTACTAATTTAATAGTAATTTACAAAAAATATATGTATTCGTAAATGCCGGGTAAAAATGAGTTGAATCAGCATGCCAATCCATTGTCTGGATTGGCGAAATAATTTGAGAAACCGACATTTCAGACTGACAAAAGGTTTAATTTCCTGTATCGCTTTAGCGACGAAGGTAACAACATATGTATCACCATATGGACAGATTTGATTAAAACATTCATTAATTTCTATGTTCTTACATTTTCGTTTGCACCACTCTCCTTATAGCCATTAACAACCCTGGCCAATTAATTATCGTTGGTAGCCCTGGCAGGAGGCACAATGTAAATGACTTGTTGGCACAAAGTTTTCTCCTTAGGCCTCGTTACTCTGGCGGGAGGCTGCTACTGACGGCCTCTCTCACCTCTTTCAGAATGCTGAAGGGGGGAAAGGGTGGGAGAAGTAGGAGGCGGGGTAGGTTTGTGAAAAATAAACTGACATGGAAAAAGCAGTGGGGAAAAGTTAGGGAATACATACCATGTTTAAACAATTCTTTATGTACCAGTATTATTGGAAATCCATAATAGTAGGTGGAGACTCCCATCATCCACATTCCGTGACCAATTATTTGGTCAGAATGTATCTTTGCTGGAACGTGTGTAAGGTCAATCGACGAATTATAGCCTACTATCCAAAATCACGCCAAAGTGGTTAACCTATATCTCTGGTTGACAGTAAGGATATAATTATGGCCATATATTAGGGAGCAGTGTGCTGCTACCACTTGCATATGGATTATAAAGGTAACATGATGGTGCTGGAACTGTGTGGTAGTGTCAACGGTAAGTGATGAAATGTGTCTTACGGTGCTAATACCGTACCGTACTATTGCGTAATGACCTCATAGTGTGGGAAGAGTAGCCTAATTGATTGATAGGGAAAGTTGGATGTTGGATGTTGGTAGTTAACACAGATGGGGTAGCCTACACGGACGGCATATACCCTGCGATCCCTAAGAGACATTCCGTATGAGCTCTATAATTAGTAGGCATTACAGAGTAGAACAGGATAGTAACCCAGAAGGCTCACTCTCCACGCTCTAAAACCGGTGTCACATGAGCGTTTTTTTTCCGGCAACTTTCGATGAGCAAGTTTTGCTCGTAATATTTCTAGGTTCTTTCACATTGGAATTAGAAGCTATATCGAAGGTAGATTATATTAAGCAGATAACTTCATATGAAACTAAAACTTCGTAGCCAACAGACTACAATTGCCCGTAAAAAAACGACTGAAAAAGAGATTTTGTGACAACGGCTGTGAATATATGGTTGGCTTGAAAGGAAAGTGACAGCAAACGGTACCCCAGCAGCACATTGGAAGCAACTAAAAAGTAACATAACATATATATTTATACCGGTAGTGAAGCCTAATGCTGGGGTCACACATTCCCGTATATCGCTCCCGACAGCTCCCGTCAGGCGTAATCGTCAATTTTGTGTTCTGACGGGCGTAGTCCGGCCGTGTACGCCCGTATAGAGCACGACTATTGCACTTCCCGACAGACGTACCGTGACGGGGCCAGTGTTACGTCAGACGTAATGTAGTCGTATGGAACTACGTACGTGCTTGCGACTTGTGCAAGCATGTCCCCGTTAGTCTGCCTGGGCTGCCCGATTTGCGGGAACACAGGCCACGCCCATGGCCACGCCCCCCACAAGACCTGCGTAGCTGAGGCCGTATGTCTTGGAAGTGTTTAGGACTTACGTGGACCGTTTCCGGACAAGCGTAGGCACACCCCGTCTGTCCAAACACAGACAAAGACAGTCTTTGTCAACCACGTAGGTCTGGGTTGGAATCTGGGAACTACAAAAGGGCAGGAATGGCCACACCATTCCCATTCCCAGTCCTTCATCGGCACCATGAACAACATCGCGGAATTCATCCTGGAGGAGTTCAATTTTGTGAACTCCCTAATAAAACCGGAGAACAGGCATAACACGCGGCTAATGCAATGGATCCTTTCCTACATCGAAATCTTGAAACTACTTGCAATAGCAAACTTCATCTATCAAGAGGAACAAGAGAAGAAGGAAAGGAGCAAGAGGAGAGATCATTCATCCTTGTAACCTTTAACCCGGTGAGTGCCAGCCAATTTTGACGGTGTGCTTCTGCCAGTGCCAGAGTTCTTTTTTTTTTTTCTTTTTTTTTTGGCTAAATCTATCAAGTTGGGAGAGAAAGAAAGGATAATGGTAAAAAAAACACTCCCCTCGCCAGAAATCAGGTCCCCGATGGGTCTAGAAAGTAGCTGAAAAGACACTATAGACTACAGAGACTTTTATGGTATCGGGATGTATGGGTGGGAGGGTGGTTTTGGGGTTGGTGGGGGGAAGGTAGAAGGGTAATTGACTTGTGTTACACATATGAAGCCGATTGGTGAGGTAGTTTCGCCACCACGGATTTTCCTTTTTTCCTTTTCTTTGTACGGATACGCTAGAAGTGGGTGGTGGGAGGCGGTTTGGGTGTGGTGGGGGGAAGGCAGAAGGGTAAGTGACTTGTCACACAAATATGGAACCGATTGGTGCAGTCGTTTCGCTGCCACAGATTTTCCTTTTCTTTCCTTCTGATGGGACCGACAGTCAGCGAGTGGGTGGGAGGAGGGATTTGGGATTTTTGTGGTGGGTAGCCTAAAGGGTACGGTACATGTGGTAAAAATATGAAAGTCATAGGTGCAGTCGTTTCGCTGCTACGATTTATTTTCAGCGAGGACGTATATATACGTTGGTTGCTGCTCCGGTGTGGTGAGAGGTGTGACTGGAGTGTCCCCCGCTGGTCCTTATATACCCCCCCCCCGTACAACATTGCCGCGTTTTCCCGCCAACCCGCAGTGCGGCGGGGCTGCCAGATGGCCCGGACTAACGTAAACTTTCCCGTTTGACGGGAATATTTTACGATTGACGGGAGCAGCTTACGTCTGACCGGGCGAGCAGCTACGTCTGACAGGGCAGCTCCCGTCAGACGTAGCAGCTCGCCCGGTCAGACGTAAGATTTCCCGACTTTTGACATACGAGAGCGCGAGCCCCGTATCTGATTTGAAATCCAAAACATACCGGGCGGCCTTGGCCGCAACAACCACCTCCCTGACCAGGGTGGCTACTCCCGCCATGCGTACCAACCCCCACGACTAGACACAATTTTATTTACGTTTTGCGTACTAAGCCCTTACGTTTTACGTATTCGGTTGCCAAATACCAATAAACCTTCGTACGGGAGCATACGGGAGCATATACGTGAATGTGTGACCCCAGCATAAAGGAAAACACAGTTTAATACTTACTAGGTCGGCTTAGAAGTTGTCATATAAAATACCCACATATATTTCTGGCCAGTACCCTTCTAGGCCAAAGTGTAGGTATGGCAGGAAGTTGTTACGTTAAGACGGAAGGTTGTAGGAGTGATGCAGGACCACCGGGGAAAAGTGGTGAGAGAAAGAAATAACAAACTTTGATTTTCCCTATATTTATTTTTTCTTTATAATATTTGCCCCCCCCCCCCCCCCCCACACACACAAACACGTTGTACTCCATTATTTTTGATATTTTAACACTTTTCTCTTCATTAGTTTGGCGATTATAAGACGTATCACCTCATTCAGATGTCGATTATTTCTGGCCTAGCTATAACGAGCCTACAATTTACTAAAAACCGGCATTTTGGTGGGACATATTTCTTCCAAATAACATGTATATAGGCTACATATTTACCATAAAGGGGGTCTAGGTAGCAATATGTACATTAAATAGAGTCTGTAGGCAGTTATTTATTTTTATTTTTAGTTTAGGGGGCAAACTAATAATATATTGCTCGAAGGTGGAAAAAGGAATCCAGACCCCTTTATTTTTATTTAGCGTTTTACCATTGCTATCTGGGAGTTATATTTGTTGTGTACGGTACTGCGGCATTTTTTAGGCTTGTAATTTTAATTCTAGTGTTTTCATATATTTTCTAGTCATAAGAGGATCATGTTTGTGCATTACTTCCTGTTCTATTTTTCCCTAGACTTCCATCAAACTTGAAAACAAAACAAGATCCCCCTTCGCGTTACATTTGCGCATTTCGGTAGAAAAATAAGCCCGCTGATGATCAGTTCCTCCTAAATTGCAGGCTTGCTATCACTCGCCAGGAAAAAAATAGACACCAATATGGCTCAAAAGGTCTCAAAATGGACAAATAAATGGGCGAACGGTCTTAAAATAGCCATGTTGATGATGCAGTAGATATATACTTTTTTAGTTCTACTAAAGTTTGATTGTCTGCCTATTTATTATATACCGTTCCTTATAATTATGATCCCTTAATGCGGAGTGAGGAGGGGACTGAATAGGGAGACCTGTCCTGCTTGGTGCTTCTAAAATACCGGGCTTGGCAGCTCGGGCAAGTAGGCTATAGCTATATACAATTGACGAAAACAGTAGAGTCGGCATTTGGTCTTTGAAATGAAAACATGATTAGATTTTAGTACCGGTATACCTTAGTCACTTTGGCAGAATTAAATACCGTACCAAAAGTTTAAATATATATATTTTTTTTTAAATCTGTAAACATTATACCACTTCGCCTCTTAGTCTTCGTTTCGTGAGTGCAACAATATAAAGTTCTTTTAATGTATCATATGTTGTATTTTTCAGGTAGGCCTATGTAGACCTCAGATACGTTTTTTAAAACGCCCTGGATCTTGAGAGAGAGAGTGAGAGAGAGAGAGCATATTGTTAATTCCTACGATTCCCTGTAAGCTTCAAATCTCTGCGGGCCTTTATAGTAGCATTGTCCCACTTTCTAACTTCGAAAATGTCAGATTGAAATGCATCTTCACCATTGTCAAGTATAAAGTAAAGCCTATGTTAATCACCGGATATTTTAAACACACAGAAACCTAAAAATAGCCAGAATCCTTAAGATATAGCTAGCCTACTTATCGCACAAAAGACTCCAACTCCTGGGGCTGAACCATTAAACAACAAAAAACAGCTTAGGCTGCCGCGCTACTTCTAAACTCGAAAAATATCTACACAAGCCCTCTGTCAAACTAAACACCAATACAAGTTTGGAATTAATTTGTAGCTTACGATTGTCATATAATTAAATGGCCTATACGAATTACATAAGCATAATGGGACATAATATAAAGTAGTTTCTTTAAAACATACCGTAGCAATTATATCATACAAAAGCTTCAATCTTAAGGTTGTATTATTTTTACTTCTTTTCTTCGTTGACAAAAATAATAGTTTAATAAAAGAAAATCGTTAGTGTCAGGAAAATTGCTCCATTAATTTGACTATCCTCGCCCCATCTATAAATACAGTTAGATATTGTGTGGAAGTTAATTACACAAGAAAAAGACAAACTTAGCCAGTTTTATGAAATATATCACTAGCAAATTAATCATACACATTTTTGGCCTTAAAATTGTAGGCCCATCTCCATAATTATACAAATACGTAAGCAGTCGTATATTCACTGCCAACTAACTATAACAAACCTTAGTGAATTACATGTAGGGACATAATACCATAGTTGTAGTTCTTAAGTTATAACAATTTAAAAATTAAACTTATCATAATAATTGATATTGGTTCAGGAGTAATTTATCAAGAGGACTTCCCTAGTGGTTAAGGCCCCATTAATTGCTCTTTCCATTCACATATGCATAGCCTGTGAATTGCAGTTGGGATGTTTGTACATGCTTAGATTGATATGCAGGATTCGAAGTTGCATAATAAATCGTAGGCAGTGTCCACCATCCTTTTAACTGTCTTCGTGGTGCGATGCATAAGGTGTTAATTTTCGGTGTGAGCGTCCTGGGTTCGAATCCACGGACTGCCACAAGTGTTTGTAAATTTCATTAATCGATTTTAGGAGTATAGTTGGTTATTGGAAGGAACATGATAATCTATGTAAATCCTATGGTTAGTATTAAAGGGAACGTTTGACTAATTAGAGAAACAATGTGTATGTACCATAATCAGTTCTAACATAAATGGCCTTGGTGTATAACTTAACCCCTTGATGATCATGACGCATTTTGACAATTCTGGCTTTCATTGGGCGATTTTATACAACTTAAGATACATCTGTTGGGATCAAAAGCGCAAATACTATCTTAATGAACGCTGACTTCCTAATATACCCTTCCTAATCTGAATAGAATCGTCTAATAATAGCCAAAATAAACGCGTGATAATCCTCAAGGGGTTTAAATCCCGTACCCAGTAGCTGTAAACGTAACCAAACTCTTAACACTAATTCTGGTGTCAGACGTCTTGAGGTTCATTATGATATTTGGTGTAAATATTATTGAGAGTTTTGATTAATCCAGCCGTTTTCGAGCAATGTATTTTTAGTCTGTACCCTTGACTAAGAAATGTATGCTTCCCCAGACCCATTTCAAACTAAACAAATGCCCCCCCCCCCCCCAGACCAAGTTAAAGTATATTGCATACAAATGGCAATAACTACTATAATCTTCATAACCAACTAAACACAAAAACATAATTACCCAATTTGGTTCGACGTCTTGTAGGTTAAGTTGAAGTTCATGGAGGTTGGACATGACTTTTGAAAGTGACTGTATGTATGGCCATATTTTTGATGTCCTACTTGTCTTTGTTTTTTTGTTTTTCGGCTGTTGCAATACCGGTATATACAGGTGTATATATACTGTATACAGTATATAATGTGTTGTGTGAAACCCTATGCAAGAAAACAGTGTGAACCACAGAGCCAAGCCCAGTTAACATCTGGGGAAATGTATAATAGTCGTTGGTGGCAAATATCTTCCTTATTGTCCGTCCAAGCTGGTACAGTGGTAGAGTTGGTGGCTGGTATGCCTGATTTGCGGGATTGAAAAATATATATATATATATTTCACTCTATAGAACAGCATCTATCCTAATACAAACCTGTTGTTCTTTTCCTCACCGAAACACCTGAAGCAACTGCCAGCAGCCCCTTCTCTGTATCCTCCTACTTTCTCTATCCTAGTTTCAAAGCCAAAGG
>JAGKTK010046360.1:0-12283 GCA_018397895.1 Paralithodes camtschaticus | reverse complement strand
AAACGTTTACTGCTAAAACTAAAAGCGCATGGAATACAAGACGGTGTGTTGAAATGGATAGAAAATTGGCTCAGCGACAGAAAGCAAAGAGTAGTCATAAACGGTAAGGCATCTAAATGGACCAATGTAAGTAGCGGGGTACCCCAGGGATCGGTACTAGGACCAATTCTCTTTCTAATTTACATCAACGACATAGATGAGGGCCTCACCTGTACAATCTCAAAATTTGCTGACGATACAAAAATTGCAAATAGCGTACTCTCAAAAGAACAAGTTGACGATATGCAACACAATCTAGATAAATTGTCATGTTGGGCCCAAATTTGGCAAATGAGTTTCAATGCGGATAAATGTAAAGTACTACATATCGGATACCTAAATGAGAAAGTAAACTATTCGATGAATGGCACTCAGCTTAAGAATGTAAACAGAGAAACCGATCTGGGAGTAACAATATCGAGTAACCTAAAACCGAGTCAACAATGTTCAGAAGTTGTTAAGAAGGCAAACAAAATAATTGGCTTTATAGGCAGGTCATTTGAGCATAAATCCAAAGAAGTTATCCTAACCCTTTACAATTCCTTAGTCCGCCCTCTTCTGGAATACTGCGTTCAATCCTGGTGCCCTTATTACCAAAAAGATATAAACAAGCTAGAACGAGTTCAACGTAGAGTTACCAAAATGATACCTAGCCTAAAGAACAAACCATACGAAGAGCTTCTTAGAGAATTAAATCTATTTCCTTTAACCCAGCGCAGATTAAGAGGTGACTTAATTCAAGTGTTCAAAATCATGAAAGGCATCGACAATATGAACTGTAGTAAGTACTTCACTATCGACCAATCTAATTACACGCGGGCAAACGGTTGCAAAATTATGGGTAAATCTTTTAACTCACACGAATCTAAGAATTTCTTCTTCAATCGAGTTGTCAACTTGTGGTTTGGGCTTCCCCGAAACGTTATAGACTGCATCACCGTTGATTCATTTAAACTCCGCCTAGACAAATATCTCGCATCAAACCCGCGACTGACTGCGTTTGTAAATGAATAACTTTATTTTATCCCCCCCTCAGTTACTAACCCATCTGTCCCCTACTAACTTCCTATTCCTGCCACGGACATTAGTTCCAGGGCAGTAATTCCCTTTCCAATGTTCCCTTACCCACTCTAAACCACTGTTTGGACACTTGATCCTCAGTGTTTTGGAGGACAAGCAACCTAGAAGGGTCACTAGATCTGTTGTTGCTTGATTTCCTTTGTACTCCTTTGTACATTCTCTTCCCTCCCTGATTTCCCCCTCCCTTCTACTCTTATAAACCACTTCCCCAATTTTCCGTCCCTCACTCTCCAGTAAAAATGTCTCTTATCCTCCTCACCCAACTTTCCATTATTTTCATCAGCCTTTTCTTGTAATTCCTTAATTTTTTTCCTTTGTTCTATACTCAAATCCTTCTTTAGTCTTATGTGTTTCAGTTTTTCATTTGTATTTAGCCTCCAACTAAAATTTGTCACAGTCTCTGCCACTGCCCTAGTTTTAAACTGTACCCTTATAGGTCTCATCTCTCCCCTTTTATATCTACCTATCCTACTGACCTGCACCTGCCCTTCCCATCCATATCCGTCCTCATCCACACCTTTCATAAACCCCTTGAACCCATAAACCCCTTGAACGATCGAGGCATTTCACACATTTAATGCAAAGTTGGTGCGCAAAGACTGGCAGAAGAGAACAGGTAGGCGTAGAGCATAAGTAAAACCGAGGCATGATGGAGCTGGGACCCCCCCCTGCGCCTTAATAGGCTCACTCACTTGCCGCCGGTGCTGCTACTGTAGTGTTCTATCCATCTATCTATTGCCCGATGCCGTGATCCCCGAAGGGG
Organism: Paralithodes camtschaticus; assembly: GCA_018397895.1. Taxonomy (NCBI): domain Eukaryota; kingdom Metazoa; phylum Arthropoda; class Malacostraca; order Decapoda; family Lithodidae; genus Paralithodes; species Paralithodes camtschaticus. The sequence continues at coordinate 10,401 of JAGKTK010046360.1, read as the reverse complement.
TGGCCACGAACGAACTGCCCCCATGCACCTCTGTCCCCAGTCAGTCGACGCCCCTCCCCCCAACCAGCACCGCCTTCGTTCATATACTTCCTCACTCCATCCTTCCACCTCTCTTTCGGTCTACCTCTCCCTCTCTGTCCCTCCACCTCTCCCTCTCTGTCCCTCCACCTCGCTCTCGTACACCCTCTTAGTCATTCTCTCGCTTTCCATACGTTCCATATGGCCGAACCATCTCAAGTTGTTCCTTTTCACACTTTCCAGCACATCTACCTCCACACCATACCTCCTTCTTACTTCCTCATTAGTCTGTCTATCTCTCCATGTAACTCCGCATGCACTTCTTAAGTGATTCATTTCCACTGCTCTCACTCTTGGTCTGAGTCTCTCAACCAACGTCCATGCTTCGCTTCCGTAAGTCAGTGTCGGGATTACCACACTGTCATGCAAGGACTTCTTCACATCCAAACTGTAGTGTTGTGATCTGGAAATAGACATTTCCAGGAATCAATGCTCATTAGGATAACCTGAGAGGTGTTAACACATCCTACCACAAGTCTGCCGGAAAGTTAGCTATAGCCACTGCTGCTCTAACCTTCCTTTGGCCTTGGCTATGACGTTGTTGTTCCCCAAGCTGCCTGGCCGAACAGCCCCAAGGCCCTGAGCAGGCCAAGGCCATAACCTTGCGCCCCCACAGAACCCTCACTGCCGACCACAATAAAGCCTGGGTGACCGAAGCCACTCCATGGCGGGGAGCTGAGGAGGGTGCGGAAACGCCCAGGAAACCAAAGCCCCACCCAGGGCCCTGTGCCCCTCAGCAATTATGAAGAGAAAGTTGAGGGGCAAAGGAAAAAATGTGACGCTTTGGCTTCCAATCTAGGTAGACTGGGAGGTCAATCCACGGAAGAGACGCCGTCACTTGAGATCTAGAAAATATAAAAGTAAAAGGAACAGTCAGAGTAAGCTATGGGTATGGCAGAGATCGCTCAGTTCTCACTCTGATAGACCAGCCCATCACCAGGCCTTGGCTATGAGAACCACATCAGTTTCTCCAATGATTAGAAATGCTTACCTGTGACAAAGTGTCACTGGCCCTTGATACTCTTAGCGTTTTACTATCCACTAATCGGACTAGATAGATAGCAAAGGTACACGTTGTCTGTTGTCACTGACCCGGTCAGAGTTTCCTTTTGGCACTGTGCGCCGGGCGTACTAAGTTGCCGCGTGAGGCTAACAGTCAGGGCGAGTTCCCTCGGCGGACCGAGATTTTACCCCCTTAACCCTTCCTACCCGGCCTGTCTTACCTAAGGACGGTCGCCCGTACCCGGGCGAAATGGCTGAAAAACGTCTAGGCCTAGGCTACCGTATTTATGTCTATTTTCACTGCTAGAACTTTCCCACTCATCTATAATCGTAGTGCGGTTTTCAATCTGTATTTTGGCATTGAGTAGAGCTCTGTAAGTCAACTGGTTCAGTTGTGATGATGAGTTCAGTGGAGCAAATATTGCAGAGATGTTGCCAATATGGGGGCTTTTCAGACACTAATTTCGTCTGACGTCAGAACAATAACATTGAAGAGTCTTCTCCTTCTTGTTTTCGGAGGTGCGGTGACGCAACGCTTGGGTTGTTGACATACGTCGTACGCACGGCGTTCAGACCAAGCTTAATTAGGCTATTAAGCTGCCGTCTTAGGTAAGGACGGCCGGGTAGCGGCCCTTCTGCAGAGCTGTCCTTACCTAAGGTAGCCCGGGTAGGAAGGGTTAAGGAAAAACGATTTCTGCCAGAAGGTTCGTGGTTTAGCATACCACGCTGGGGTCATTTGGCAAGTTTCTTGTGGCTCTGAAAGCCGCCGGAAAAACTAACCAAAACAGGAGAGCGGACTTATCTGAGAAAGTCAGGCCCTCCAAAACCCACACACCACAGGACGTCTCCTGATTCCCTCTTAACATGTAAATAATAACATGCAAACCTCAGGGAACAAACACATAGGCTAGGACATATATACAGTACATGAAATTAAATTCATCAAAGAGAATGTTCCCTAGTCTTACCAGGAGACCCCTACTGAAGCTGGCCAAGAGGCTCGAAGAAAACAGCACCCCCGGCAGCTCCCAAGCCTCCCGAAGACCCAGCAGCAGCAGCAAGCAGTGAAGAGGCCCACGAAAGGGGCCCACGCGCAGGCTCGGACCCTGGAAGATTCCACACCACGTGTGGCAACCCTTAAACCAGAGCGTCTGCTAAAACAATAATGCAACATCCTCTGAGAGACGGCATGAAGCATAAACTAGCGTCGAAGTAGCCTCCTAACTAACGGATAAGCAAAACTAATGCGCTTAAAGACAAAACATAGAAATAACATGATGCGCAGAACCTGGTGAAACCGAAGCGCCTGTACAAAGTACCCTATTTTAACACTTCCTGCGGGTGTACCAATGGGGTAGGCTGTGCTAGCTAATCTAAACCTTGTTCAATACAACTCAGATATATACAAATGAGTAAGGACTCACTAGAAAGGGAGTAAACGAAGAATGAAGCGGAGCACAGGGACCCCCAACCTCTCGGTACGGCCGTGGGGAAGGGAAGGAAGTATGGCGGACCAGGAGTCAGCGGCAAGGAACCCCACCCAAGAAATCCACAAGATGGAAAGCTATAGTATAACAATTATTAATTATATTTTTTCTTTTTATAATTTACGAAGGTTTTTTCGTAGTGGGTACCCGATCATAAGACGATTCCATAAGAGAATAAGCGTTACCCTTATGACGAGTACTCCGTTCTTCCCCGCGGCGGTAGATTCAAACTGCTGACCTGCGGGTGTTTGAATGGAGACTATTATACTAATAGGCATATCGTCAATGATGAAGGGGCCACTAATAAATAATCGTCCGAATTCGCCCCAGTTAACGGTATGTGTAGAGTGACGCATAGAGACAGATTGAGGTACTCTGTACGTAGGAGAGTGGGACAGCAGGAACCCTTGTCGGCAGAACAGTGTTGTGCTGATATGGACATACTGAGCGAATGGGAGATGAAAGACTTAACCCTTTCACGCACATATGATGCAGAGGTTGCCAGATTAGCAATAAGAAATAGAGTTCTCTCACTTTTATAATTACCTCTCCAAAATTAGTTTTCTGCCCACAGCTAAATCAAAGATAACTGCAGAGGTTGAAGTAACTAAACTATAGGTTTCTAAATACCCTGATGGTAACAAAGGCTTTAAAGTATCCCTAATAGGCTCAAAATTGTGTCATATGTTGGAGAGGGTTAAAAAGAGAGTACCGGTATATGATTCCGATACAAGGGGAGGTAGAGGTAGAGGAAGACCTTGGTTGTTGTTGTTGTTCCCCAGGCTGTCTGGCCGAACAACCCCTAGGTCTCGAGCAAGGCCAAGGCCATAAACGAGCACCCCCACAAAACCCTCCCTGCTTACCACTAACAAAGCCCGGGTGACCGAAGCCACTCCAAGGCAGGGAGCTGAGGAGGGTGCAGAAATGCCCGGGAAACCAAAACCCCACCCAAGGCCCTGTGCCCCTCAGCAATTATGAAGGGAAAGTTGAGGGGCAAGGGAAAAATGTGACACTTTGGCTCCCAATCTGACAACTTCTAGGTTGGCAGTAAGGAGGTCATTCCACGGAAAAGACGCCGTCACTTGAGATCTAGAAGATATATAAGTAAAAGGAACAGTCAGAGTAAGCTATGGGTATGGCAGAGAACGCTCAGCTCTCACTCTGATAGACCAGCCCAAGGAAGACCTTGGTTGAGATGGAAAGATGGTGTAGTATTGTACAAAAGTTGGAAGAGTGAGGGATGACTAGAACAGGCAAGAGAAATGGTAATGAATAGGAATGAATGGAGAATGCTTGTGAATAGATGAGTGATTATGCGGTCACTGGGAGAAAAGGTCGGGCGGCAGTTGGACTAGAAAATAGTCCATCAGGCGCCTGGCCCGGGGAGCCGGTGTACTGTATATGAAGGGTCATGCCTGGATGTGAGGTGGGCGGACATTGTGGTATGGTTCCGCCTTATGTCTGCTTGCTGAGACCGGAAACTCCCCGGGAGGTCAGGGACCGGGGGAGTGCTGGAGGCATTTAGTTATCCTTGGTCTCTGGGTCTTCTTCTGGGTTACCTAGATGTGTGTGAATTTTTTTATTTTGTTTTTTATGTTGTGTTGTGTTGTGTTGTCCCTGTTCGGGCTCTGTTACCCTCAGCTATGGGGTATGTGCCCTGAGTATATACATACTGTACATACATTTTTATTTTTATTATTATTGTTATTCGATTTGCCTACAGGTTTGCTTGGATTTCCATTGTGAGTCAGGTGGGGCAGCTATCATCATTTACCGACAGTTCCGACGCTGGCTGGCCATGGCAGACCACGCGGAGGATAACGACCCTTTCGAGGAAGACATAATCTTCGACGAGGCAGGGCTGCTGGGGGGAAAGATGCCCAGGTCGCGCCAGCAGGCCACCGCAGGGTTTCTCCCCACCTTCATGCTCTTCATCAGAACCGTCTGTCTCTGCATCGCCTTCCTCGCACTGGTATGAACACCACAAGTCACAGTAATAGTAGTAGTATTAGTAATACTGTATAGTCCATGGGCCAGGGTAAAAATCTATCCCACCAGAGAGTTTTCAGATACAATTATAAGCTACAGTACAATTTTCTTTTTGTTGTGGATGTTATTTTGGTATGATAACTTTGGTTTTTGAGTTCCCATATCAATTTATAGATATACAGTCAGGTCTCCATATACAGTCCATCCTCCAAATATGCGAGTGTGAAATTTGCGAGGGGGGGTTCAAAATTGGAAGAAATATAATATTCCACATTTGCGAGGTCGATTTCACATGTGCGAACCAGCCCGTAGAATTATAAGGGAAATCTGCCATTTCCTCTTAATTTGCAACCCCCTAATCCACATATGCGAGGAAGAAGCGGCGAACGATAGGCGAGGCGGCTGAGGAGGACGAGCGGGGTGGGGATGAGAGAGGGGGTGAGGCCCAGTAGGGGTGCCTTGCCTCGCCTCGGAAGTCGGAACCCAAGCGTCAAGCCAATTAATAGGCCTAAGCCAACAAACACTCCGCCAATAACGACTTATAAAATAACATTTTCGGCAATAATGGCAAGTCAGAATAGTTACCCACTTTCTAAAATAACTTTTGGATTCATGTAAATACATACATAACATTTTAAGACCGAGTGTTCCACACATACAGTACGTGCAGTTTCAGTCTCTTGTCCTAATGGCGGCGTTCCAGGCAACCCTGTTAAGGGCTGCTTCACTTGTCAAGTTCTTGGATTTGAGATGGGCACGTACAGTATAGTCCGATCCCAGGTCTTCCTCGGTCCACCCCTTGGTGCAGCTCCCTCCACAATCACAGACCTGCATTTTTTCACCCAATTTTGTTCATCCATTCTCTCCACATGTCCATACCATCCCAGTCTACTTGTACGCATCACCTCGCTAATACTCTTTATACTTAAACGTGTCCTTAGCTCAACATTTGTTATTCTATCCTGTAGCCTGGCCCCACATATCCACCTCACCATTCTCATCTCATTACGTTCCATTCTGTTGACATCCTCTACTTTAACGGCCCATGTTTCTGAGGCATTGCACTTCTAACACATGAGGCATACACCTTTCCCTTCAGGGGGAGAGGCATTCTTTTCATGGTCAGGATTGGCAGCAGTTCTCTGAACTTCACCCAGCCACATCTAATTCTAGCAACAGTGGCAGCCTCGGCCCCACCACCAGCAGAGATGGTATCTCGTAGGTAACAAAACTTGTTCACCAGCTCCAATGACTCATTTCCAAAATTCACAGCCACAGGATCATCACTTAACACAAGCTCGCCTTTGCACACTACGCACTCAAATTTCTCTATTTCTGACTTATTTCCAAAATTCACAGCCACAGGATCATCACTTAACACAAGCTCGCCTTTGCACACTACGCACTCAAATTTCTCTATTTCTGACTTATCCTTCGGCAGGGGTCCCTTTATTCTACAGCGCTTATTCCCATGGTGCACCCAGCGTCGACAGATGCTACATTGAATCGCGTTAACGCCCACACCCTTTCCACACACTGCACATGGGTATGCACCGCTCTTTTCCACATTGCCTCGTCTCAATCTACAATGCATAACCTTGGTTTTCTTAATATTGACTCTTAAACCCTTGCTCGCCATGCCCTCTCCATTCTCTGAATTTGGCCTCATCATCTTGCATACTGTCAGCTATTAGGACTAAATCGTCTGCGTAACACAGTTCCAACGGGAGTCCGCCTCTAAAAACTCTAGACAGTGCCTCCAGGACCATAATAAAGAGGAGGGGGCTTAACACTGAACCCTGATGGACTCCAACACGGACCGCGAACTCATCACTCAGTACACCCTTCACCCTCACCGCACTTCGCGAATCCTCATACATCTTCATTATCACACGCACCAGCCACTCTTCCACACCAAGTTTCCTCATAGCCCACTGCACAACATCTCTAGGCACCCTATCAAAGGCCTTCTCCAGGTCTACAAACACAAAGTAAAGATCCCTGCCTTTTAGTAAGTATCTTTCCTGTATCTGCCTGACTATGAAGATAGCATCGGTTGTACCCCGTCCTGGCATAAAACCAAACTGCATATCATCAATGGAGATGCTTTGCCTGATCAAACCCTCAAAGACTCTCACAGACCTTCATGATTTGGTCAAGCATTTTCAGGCCCCTATAATTTCTGCTATCTAGCGCATCCCCTTTTCCTTTGTACAGTATATATTTACTATTACACTTTTAAGCCAATCCTCTGGGATTTTCTCACCTTTAATAATGGTGTTTATCAACTCAGTGACTAAGTTGACACCAGTCTCCCCTGAGGCTTTTATCATCTCAGCGACAATGTCAGAGCACCCTGGAGCTTTTGTTGTTGTTGTTGCTGTTCCTCAGGCTGTCTGGCCGAACAGCCCCAAGGCCCCTAGCAAGGCCAAGGCCATAACTGAGCGCCCCCACAGAACCCTCCCTGCCGACCACAATAAAGCCTGGGGGACCGAAGCTACTCCATGGCGGGGAGCTGAGGAGGGTGCGGAAACGCCCTGGAGCTTTACCGTCTTTCATTTTATCAGCTCTGCGTAAGCAGAGTGGTATCGCCCCCCGTATAGTGGTACATGCCGGACGAAATGTCGGTCTGTCTGTCCGATAACTCCTCCTAGACCGTTTGACAGATTTTCACCAAACTTTACACAAACATTCGGTGCGTGAATGCGACGGTAATTAAAAAAAGATGAATTGAATTTGTGCAATAGTTATGATTTTAGGTCCAAAATATGGTTTTACCCCCCCTCAGGACCCTCAGCCCCACCCTGTACCTATTCCCAAGCAATGATGATGGCGTTCAGTGTGTGTGTGCCCCATAGGGGCACACTCACACAGAACGCCATCGTTCAGGGGGCGGAAAAAAACTTGCCCGCATTTATTAGGTTAAGTTAGTTTAGTTGACATTAGAAGGTGACAATTGTAGTGATGATGATAGTAGTAGTGATGATGGTGGTAATATTAGTGATGATGGTAGTATTAGTGATGATGGTGACAATTGTAGTGATGATGATAGTAGTAGTAATAATGGTGGTAATATTAGTGATGATGGTAACCCTTCGCAGAGTTGGGTATGCCGTTTTGATTCTGGGCGAAACGGCACGTCTACTTTATTGATTGCGGTTATTTCGCTGGAAATAACCAGGAGCATCTTGGAGAGCGTTTGGTTTCCCGCCATCTTGATGACCTTGAGTTGAAGTTGTATTTTTACCACCAAATACAACCTCAAAAATTCAGCCACTTGATCAAGAAGTTATAGCAAAGCCAAGTTGTTGTACTGTACTATAAATTCGTCCATAACAAGATGAGAAAGGAAGCTGACAAAAAAGAAAATTAAAGAAATTGCTGAAATTGTGAGCAGTAGCGAGAATGATACACCCATCGCCGCCTCCCCTCCACCTCCCTCTTCCGCCTCCACACTTTCCACACCGCTCCAGCTCTCCACATCGCTCCACTTCTCCACCAGCAACCCCTGCTTTAATGACTGTATGTCTGTATGTATAAATGTGTCCCACAACCGATATAAATGTACAGTACTAACTAATAAGGAAATTCGGCGGGTGCCGCCCATAAGTAATTACAGTATTCCCATAACCTACGTTGTTTGAAATTTGCGAATTTGAAATTTGCGAGGTCGCATGTCGCCCATAATCTCGCAAATTTTGAGGGTCGACTATGTATACACACGTTTTTTATACACATATTTTTGTTTTTTTTGTTTTTTTTCCTATGTGGATGAGGAAGACAAAAGGCAGAACTGCCCGCAACGAGTGCCACCCCCAGTTGAAATAGTGATAGGGCCAAAATCAAGGAACGTTCGAGCCAAAATGTCTGGACACACGGAGTTTGAAGCGATTTAAGTCATAGGATAAGGGGAAGATGGATTCAGGGAGAGAGTTCCAGAGCTCAGCTGTTGAATAGAAGAAGGTCTAAGAATATCGTTTCACTCTTGGATTGGAGAGTTGCACAGAGTAGGGATGGGATTGTGTTGCAAGACGGGTGCTACGTACTCTACATAGAGGAGGTGGTATACACTGAGAGAGCTCTGAGGAACATTGATTATTGTAATAGTGGTAGAATAGCGTAGAGTCGGTGAGTGGACAGGAGTTAATGATACGAAAGGCTTTCCTTTCTACTTTATCTTAGAGTGCGGTGTGAGAGGATCCTCCCCACACATGCTAACAATACTCGATACATGGACGCACTGTGCCCTTTTACAGAGCAAGAAGCTGTGCAGGGGTAAAGAACCCCTGGAGACAGTTTAGCACACCCAGCTTCTGGGAAGCTGTTTTAGCAAGGGTGGTACAGTAAAAGTCCTGTAATCCGAATAGCAGGGGACCAGGCCTCGTTCCGATTACCGGATTTTTCGGATTATTGGAATTTACCCCTATGAACCTGTGTATTAATGGCCTGATGAAAACCTGAACACAATATAAGCAATGCATATGCACAATATAACACTATACATCCCATATGACACATAATGGTAAACTTATAAAGTGATTTCATGAACATATGATATGTGTGTTCCATTATATGTTATTTGGGTGGTTTTTGGGTGGCCTAATTCCTCAAAAAGGGGACTTTGGGACTTTTTAAAATTCGGACTATTGGGTGAATTCGTATTTGGCCTCATTTTTTAAAAATCGGACTATTGGGAGATTCCAATTATCGGTCGTCGGATTATCGGACTTTTACTGTAATATGGTCTTTCCAAGTGAAATCAGGAGAGAAAGAGATTCCTAGAATATTGAGAGAAGATGAAGGATTTATTTTTGTATTGTTGAAATATAAGGGATAGTCCTGTGGGAGTTCTTTATGGGTAGATAATTGGAGAAATTGGGTTTTGGATGCATTGAAAGTAATAAGATTTTCTCTGCCCCACATGGAAATGGTTGATAGGTCAGAATTTAAATGTTTTATGGCATCTTCACATGATTTTTTGAGTGCTTGCTTGTTGGGGGGTTCTGGAAAACTAGTTGATTGTGCCAGACTATCGAAGTCCTTTGATATGTCTAGCGCAATAGAAAAGGTCTCACCGAAGTCCCGGAAGGAGGATGACCAAGACTTAGTAAGATATAAAAGGAGATCCCCAGTAGAGCGACTCTTAACCCTTTCCCTGCGGGAGATGTTCCGGAACGCAATGGCAATTTACAGTGGTCCCTCGCGTTTAGCGGGTTTCAGCTTGGCGAAACACAGTACAGTATTGGCGATAGGTTGGATATGGTTCCAGAATCCGAATTTGGCGCTTCAAATACACTTTTGGCGAGAATGCTGACGTCACGGAATGGCGTCGGCCCAGAATGCGCCGCCCGCAAGCTCATCTCACCAGGCCTAACTAAATAATTCATAGTAAATAAAATCTTATCTACAGTAAACTTGAGTGAGGAACTACATGAACGAAGGCGGTGCTGGTTGGGGGGAGGGGCGTCGACTGACTGGGGACAGAGGTGCATGGGGGCGGTTCGTTCGTGGCCACCCCTTCGGGGATCACGGCGTCAGGCAATAGATAGATAGATAGATAGATAGTAAACTTCCGTTAATCCGAAGGGCAGCGGACCGGCCCTCGTTCGGATTAGTGGATTTTTCGGATTATCGGACTTTACCCCTATGAACCTGTGTATGACGAAAACATTGAGGCATTAGGCCACCCAAATGACACAATGGTGCACACACACATATCATATGTTCATGAAATCACTTCAAAAGTTTACCATTGTCATTGTAGCCTATTACCTACTTCGAAACATTTAGATTAATGATCAAAGGAATCTGCTGATATAAACGTCTTCTTCTTCTTCCGTCTACT
>JAGKTK010046359.1:0-12283 GCA_018397895.1 Paralithodes camtschaticus | reverse complement strand
CACGAATCTAAGAATTTCTTCTTCAATCGAGTTGTCAACTTGTGGAATGGGCTTCCCCGAGACGTTATAGACTGCAGCACCGTTGATTCATTTAAATTCCGCCTAGACAAATATCTCGCATCAAACCCGCGACTGACTGCGTTTGTAAATGAATAACTTTATCCTCCCCTCAGTTACTAACCCATATGTCCCCTACTAACTTCCTAGTCCTGCCACGTTAGTGGCAGGGCAGTAGTTCCCTTTCCAATGTTCCCTTACCCACTCTAAACCACTGTTTGGACACTTGATCCTCAGTGTTTTGGAGGACAAGCAGCCTAGAAGGGTCACTAGATCTGTTGTTGCTTGATTTCCTTTGTACTCCTTTGTACTCCTGCATACTTCCCCCTGCTGCAGTCGTCCTCTCAGCATTAGCGCCATGCAGAATATTTCGGTCCACTTTCACACGACCAGCTTCTCCATGCACTGGCGCGATGACAGATGGGATGTGGGTGGGGAAGGGGGGGGGGGGGCACACCCTAGGGTGAGTGGTGTTGGCTGGAGACAGTCAAGGGTGGAGGGTATTTTGCCTGGCATCGGCTTGCCCCTCGTCCTTACGCCTCCCTCGCTGCCTGGCACAGCACTCTTCAATTTTCTGTCTTTTCTTTCACATGTTGTTTGATTTTGGTTAGATAGAACTCCAGAGTTTCACCCAATATCAAATCACCGTAATTTCCCACTCACCCTGTTGTATATTTCACAATTCCATCACCACCCCTTCCCTCACTAACTTGCTGTTCACCACGGAGAGAAAAATCCATACGTCCTCTCCCTTCAAAGGCTCGAACCACACATACATAGCCTACAAGTATGCAGAAGCAATAATTCACACTACCAAACCTAAGAGGCTAGATAATTATATCCACGTTTAAAGGTGAATTCCAAGGAGAACAAGGAGGCCGACCCAGAGAACTACACATTGTGTTGACGTGGAGGTACCCCCGGTACGGGCCGTGCGGGCATGAGCGCCACGTTGACCTCCTCTACCCCCCCCCCCCAACCTCGTCGATAAGGGCGGGCCACCCCAACCCCAGGCCGGCGCGGGGCTGACCCCGTCGAAGGGCGGCCGGAAGTGGAAGGCCGGCCAGCCCCGACACGGCGGGGATGAAAGGGGCAAGAACAGAAGTGCGAGGCGGAACCGACGCACTGGCCTGCAACGTCCCAGTCCTGCGCCCGTGCAAGGCGGCAGCACTTGCAGCAGCACCCCGAAGAGGACCGGCAGAAGGACGGGACTGAGAAGACCCCGCGCGCGACACAGCGCGTTGGTGCGTGACGTAATCAGGGTCCGCAACGACACAGCGCGTCGTCACGTGTCGGAAGCAGGGGCCGCCGACAGAGAAGCGTAGCATTCCCAAGCATCCTGCTTAAAAAAAAACGACGTATATAGCGCAGAGTACAACAAACCCTGACGAATATCCAAGGGGGCCGGCCGGCAGAACGAGGACCGTACCGTCGGGCGTTGCCGAGTTGCCGCGCACAAAACCGCCTTCAGCTCGGGAACCAAAGACACCGCGAGCCGAAGGTGGACCCGCTGAACGCGGTCCAAACCCTCGCGACGATCGCCTGGCGCAGACGCCTCGAAAAGCCGCAGGTGGTGAACAGACGTCTGGAGGGAACCTAAAGACAAGACAATTGTCTTGTCACCCTCTGTCGCAAGGGAAAAACCTTGGCGACAGAGGGCTGATCCGGGTGAGAGAAGAACGGGGTAGCAATAGAACAAAGTTCAAGAACGGGCGCGCTCATCCAGGACTACAACGCGCCGTCCAACCCGCCGACAGAGACAAGAGGAGGCAAAATCAGTGATGACTCCGGGGGAGGGACTGAAGGAGAGCCGTCGACGGATCGGTGTGTGAAGTCGAAGGCCTCAGCAAACCAGGCCTCCAATGGGAGAGGGTGACCGAGCATGATGGCTAAGCCAGGCGTACCGGCATCGCACAAACCCGTCCCATAGGAGGACAGACCCGTCAACACAGCCAGGGACTGAATAGCCGGAAGGACGTCAGGGCGGCTGAAGTCTGACCAGAGCGTAGGCCTGCAGAAGGGAGGGGGACCGTAGCAGGGGTAGGTAGGGTGAGGCGCTGAGGGTGAGTCACCGCCAAGAAGCGCGAGAAGAGGGAGTCTGCCATCGACTCCAAGCGCCCGTCGAAGCGTGACACAACCCAGCCCTGCATAGCCGACAATCGATCCGAGAGAGGCGACCCCCCCCCCCCCCCCCCCGGCGCCCCCCCCCAGGCCCGCGCGCGGGNCCAAGAAGCGCGAGAAGAGGGAGTCTGCCATCGACTCCAAGCGCCCGTCGAAGCGTGACACAACCCAGCCCTGCATAGCCGACAATCGATCCGAGAGAGGCGACCCCCCCCCCCCCCAGATTGGTCGGCCCGCAGAGGCGAGCGTGAGAGGGAGCGAGACCCACGACACGAACCAGCAGCGTCGCGGCCCAAGGAAGGCGAGCGACGACGGTTGTGTCGCCGTTGAGGGACTCGTCCCCGATCACTAACGGCCGAGGGGGAAACAGCACCATCCCCCTCTTCCAGCTACACGTCAGCTCCTGAGAAAGGGGACCCCGAAACCTCGCGAAACCCCACCGAGGCAAGAGGAGGGGTACCCCCCTGGCGAGACGGTAAGCGAAGGTCAGGAAGAGAAGAATGAGGAGGAGCAGGACGACGGGAGTGGGAAGGCTGGCCGGGTGAAAGGAGGCCAGAAGGAGCCGCGGGGGGAAACAGAGCAAGGATCCCCGGGGCTGAGATAACAGGGCGGCCCGACACCGAGGCGGAGGAGGGAGGGACCTCCACCGTGGGACGAGACCGTGAAGGAAGAATAGGCACTGAAGCAGGTGAAGTAGGAGAAGCAACGACATCCAGGCGGACCCTCCTGGACAGTGTAGGAGGAGGGAGCAGAGGGCCAGCTACAGCATGAACAACCACGCGCGGAGAGAACAACGTAAGAGGAAGTCGTCTGGGCTGGGGAAGCGGCGGAAGGGAGTAGAGCCCCTATCCGTAGAGGCCAGGGGAGGGCGCACAGGGGCAGAGCCGCTAACCCCGGCCTCAGTGCGAGAACCATGACGAGGGCGATGGGTGTCGTCAAGGCGATCAGGAGGACGACGAGGGGCAGTAGAGGACGGACGACAAGGCGAGCGAGAGCGTGGACGGAGCTGGGGAACCCCCCGACGATGGGACGACCGGCTGCGGGACCCAGGGGAGAGGGCCCGAGCAGGGAGAGGGCCAGGTGAACGGCCTTCAGTCGGGTCAGGGATACCCAGGGCGACGCGGACCCAGTCGGCAACAAAGGCCGGGGAACGGTGGCCCACAGTCCTAATGTGGCGGGAGACCATCATCCACACCGACGGAAGGGAAGCAGAGGCCACAGCCGCCGCCGAGGAACCAGGGCCATGGTGCAGCACATCCACCAGGGCCAGACACGTGCCACACAGAGCAGGGAGGTAGGCCGTAGAGGACACACAGAGCGAGTGGCGCAAGCAGGACTTGTGGCTCTCCAAGCACGGGGAGCGACAACCAAGGCGAAAGCAAGGCAGCCTACCTGCACTAGAAGAACACACACCATAATCAGCACGTCGAAGGAGTAAGTGGAGAGAATGTCCAAGAAGAACCAGGGAAGGAGCATGGGGAAACAGGAACACACATGCAAACAGGTATCCGTACTCACCCTAAACTGGGAGCACAGAGGTATGTGAGGAGGGCGGCCGAGGCGGAAGAGCACTAGCAGAACCTGCAAAGATGGAGAAAGTGTTAACCACCACTCAACATCTTACATGCAGGGCCTATAACACCAGTAAAGTGCATACACCAATATAGTATCAGGCAACAAGATGACATAAAAAAAGTCAATAGTGAAAGCCAACTATTACCGCAAATTTGCGGGCCAATGGAGGCATAACCGTATCGACACCACCCTCCCGCAATTTTGCGGGACCCCCCAACGATCTCCACAAATTTGCGGGGAGCCGAAACGTCCCAGAGGACCGAATCGAGCTCCCGCAAATTTGCGGGACCGGCCGAGATGGTCTGGCGCCGAAAAAAGCGAGAGGAGCGTCTAGGGAATACCAAAAAAGGCCACAAAAAATGCGTCATCTCCTTATGAACTCCAAGCAATGGTGGCCATCAAGCTGAGCAGTGTCTTCCTTGAATTTATCCTGACTCAACCGGTAAAGGGAGAGGCAAGGAAGACACACCAGGGGAGAGGAGGCACATCCCCCAGGAACCACCCAACCCACAGAGATAGAGCAAAGCCCATGAGGAGAAGTGGCAGGGAGGGTGGTTTCGCACAAACAGGGGCCCCCGTGAGGTACCCCTGGATTGGGCAAAAGACTATGAAAGGATGGAGGTGAAACAGGAAGAGAAAACAAAAACCAGTAAATGAAACTGGTGAGAAAAAGGGTGGCCTAGCCATGAGCAGAGAATGTGTCAGGGACGAAAAACCCTGTGGTGTGAAAGAAGGGCCCCCGTGGGGTACCCCTGGAGTATCACGAACCACCTGTCGCCCAGGCCCTTGAGACACAGTGAAGGACTCGAAAGGGGGGACTCGGGAATAACGCTAATAATGCGGCCGACACAAACTCTACAAACAGCACCGCCACCAACGAAATCTCAGATTGTTTACCAACGGTACACCTAGGCTATGAAAAAATGAAAACTCATAGGGGCATAGCAATTCCTGAATGAGAAAACGAGCTAGGCTAAATTAAGCTAAAAGCTAAACTATGCCCAGACTAACAGGAAAAAAGAATATGAAAAGAGAAAGAATGAAAAACATATACGAGGAACGCCAGGCGCCCCCGTACCTTCGGTAGGCTATTTCCACACGCGTCTCCATTATGCACACTTAGGAGCCCATTTACGTGTGCCCTAGATCACGTAACATCTGTCTAACAAAAAAGAAGGCCAGATAAGCCGAAACGAACCTAAACAAGGTGAATTAAAGGAGCACAACAAAAGCGACTTCATTCAATGGAGCGCGTGATAAAATGATGACAAGAGAGGGTCGCTCATGCGCACGTCCGACAGGGATCTGCACATGATGGAACACGGGATAGGCCTTAAGCGGTAACTAAGGTAAACCCCTTTTCTTCTCTTCTATGCTTTTTTCACCTTCCGTGGTAGTTTTGGTTAATGTACAACGTCTCCTAGAGCAAGATAAGGAGTAGACTCTAGACGTTTTCTTTTTAACCGCGGTTGGAATGACGACATAGCAGTCAAAATAGACAAGTCGTCATTGCAATTAGGTTAATAGCCTTGACGTTGGATTTGCCAAGACTACTAACAAATTGTGGAGTTTGGGGATGACCGAGTGTTGGAGACGATGCAACTACATGACCAGAGCTCTATGCTTAGGATGATTAGAGGAAGAGGAGAAATTCAATAAAAATACATCCCAACCATTACTGTTTTTCCTTACTACACACACTCACACCTTATACTCTAGGAGGGTATAATAGAGAAATCAGGTTCTGTTCAATTTTTATTCTCAGTGAGTCCGAGGGGTAGATTTTAGTATACCAATCTATACAGTTAACGGGTGTGATATTCACCTAAAACCAGTGTACTGAGTGTGAAAATCTAGCCTCAAACTGACCAAATTTCTAAAGCGTCTACAAATCTCCGAGCACACTCGAGGAGTCAGTGTGGTCACAAATTGAACTACCAGAATTATTCTGGTCGCCCAACCTACTTGGGTTACTGGTTTCGCATTGGTACGAAAAATGGAAGGAGTGAGTTTTGTCAACTTTCAGTTTCTCGATTATCTAGGTAGTCAGTTTAGGAACGATACAACACTCGGTCAGTTTGAGACTAGATTTTAGCATATCAGAGTTGAAAATGTGGGCTTCTACAGCCATAACAATCCGTAACCATACTACAGTTAACGGGTGTGATATTCCCTTAAAACTAGTGCACTGACTGTGGAAATCTAGCCTCAGACTGACCAAATTTCTAAAGCGTCTACAAATCTCCGAGCCCACTCGAGGAGTCCAATACTAAAAGTTGAACTACCAAAAATTATTCTGGTAGCTCGATCAAGAAAGCGTTGGTACGCAAAATGGAGGGAGTGAATTTTGTCAACTTTCAGTTTTTCGAATATCTAGGTAGTCAGTTTAGGAACGCTACAACACTCGGTCAGTTTGAGACTATATTTTAGCATATCAGAGTTGAGAATGTGGGCTTCTACAGCCACACCAATCCGTAACCTTACTACAGTTAACGGGTGTGATATTCCCTTAAAACTAGTGCACTGACTGTGGAAATCTAGCCTCAGACTGACCAAATTTAAAAAAGCAGCTCTCCTATAAATCGAGAGCTGGTAGCGAGTGGTGTGTACTAAAATTTTGAACTACCAAAAATTATTCTGGTAGCTCGATCAAGAAAGCGTTGGTACTCAGTGAGTCTGAGGGGTAGATTTTAGCATATCAGAGTTGAAAATGGGGGACTTTTACAGTCATACCAATCTATAGCATGACTACAGTTGACGGGTGTGATATTCACCTAAACCAGTGTACTGAGTGTGAAAATCTAGCCTCAGACTGACCAAATTTCTAAAGCGTCTACAAATCTCCGAGCACACTCGAGGAGTCAGTGTGGTCACAAATTGAACTACCAGAATTATTCTGGTTGCCCAACCTAGGTTGGCATTGGTACGAAAAATGGAGGGAGTGTGTTTTATACACAACCCGCTACCTTCTCCTCGAGTGTGATCAGAGAGCTGCAGATGCTTTAGAAATCAATCTGAGGCTAGATTTCCACAGTCAGTCCACTAGTTTTAGGTGAATATCACACCACATTGAAGGTAGTCATGATATGGATGATATGGCTGGGCCAGGCCACAATCTCAGCTCTGAGATGCTAAAAAATCTAACCCCAGACTGACCAAGTGGTCGAACAAGAAAGCTGGAGTGGCCTCACTTGTTCGTACCGCCGCTATCATACATCCTAGGTAGAGAGATCAGAAACATGGTAGTCCAATTTTTAGAACACACCAGCTCTTGAGTGGTCGGAGAGACGCTTTATAAATTAGAGACAACTAGAGAAAGTATAGAATAGAGAAACTGAAAGTTGACAAAACATTGTCCCTACATTTTTCGTACCACCGCTACTACCTAGGTTGGGCGACCTGAAAATGTTTTGGTAGTTCAATTTTTAGTACACACCACGTGGCTTGACTACCTCGAGTGATCGGGGGAGATGCTTTAGAAATTTGGTCAGTCTGAGGCTAGATTTCCAGTCAGTGCACTGGTTTTAGGTGAATATCACACCACATTGAAGGTAGTCATGCTAGGGGTGATATGGCTGGACCAGGCCACATTCCCAGCTCTGAGATGCTAAAATATACCCTCGGACCTGATCTTGAATGATCGGAGACGCTTTAGAAATTAGAGACAACTAGAGAAAATGTAGAATATAGAAACTGAAATTTGATAAAACTCACTCCCTTCATTTTTCGTACCAAAGCTTTCCTGATCGAGCTACCAGAATCATTTTTGGTAGTTCAATTTTTGTAAACCCGCTACCAGATCCTCGAGTGTGATGCTGCAGACGCTTTAGAAATTTGGCCAGTCTGAGGCTAGATTTCCACAGTCAGTGCACTGGTTTTAGGTGAATATCACACCACATTGAAGGTAGTCATGCTAGGGGTGATATGGCTGGGCCATGCCACATTCTCAGCTCTGAGATGCTAAAATATACCCTCGGACTAACCAAGTGTTGTTAGCATCCCCAAACTGACTACCTAGATAATCGAGAAACTGAAAGTTGATCCCTCCATTTTTCGTACCACCGCTACTACCTAGGTTGGGCGACCAGAATAATTTTGCCAGTCTCTTCACTCAAGAACAGGCTCTCAGCAAAAGACTGGGTAGAACTCTGATCCTGAACCACCCTAACATGAAAGAGATACTGGACGAGGGCAGGTACATGCTGGGAGTGGGTGGAGGCGGTTCGGCCCTACTAACTCCGGCCACCATGACGCTGAACGAATCCACCCTGATCAGTCAACAACCACTGAAATACGAGGATGGTACGACCGAAGGAGAACAGCACCGAAGGTTGATGGTGAACCCCTTCGACATGGGTTACATCTCCAACAACAAATCCAAGTACCTGGAAAGCGATGGACGTCGGTGCGCCTACGTACAAATGAGTGCACCCACCCAGTTTAGCGGTGTCGTGAACCACACAGTCTTCGACAACACAACCTAGATAGACACATCATCGAGGATAACATCAAGGGTAAAAGTGAACCTTCCAAAATGACATTGGCCAACGGTGAAGTATTGGACGTTCAACAACTAGTCCCTCGCGTCTGGTCCACCGATGCCGTCCAACCACTCACCAGCGTGACCGAGTGTGGTCACGAAGTCGAAATTCTGCCCGATCTATTGCAAGCCACCTCGGCCACGATGGATGTTGATAACGAAAGACTTAACGCTAACACCTCGTCCGCCGAGCTGAACAGAAACAAACTCCACAGACTCTTGGAAAGCAACATAAGCGCTAGAAACGGTAACAGGAATGACGTCAACATAGATCAGAAGTCGGGTGTTATGAGAATTATGGACGAAGACAATCCCAACAACCGAAAGTGTTACACTCAACTGTTGGGCTCGATGGTGAATATGTACCTCCATGACACACTCAACGATAACACCAACCAGAGCAGTGGTGGTGGTAGTAGTAGCAGCAACAACAACAATGGTAACGGTAACGGAAGATTCGACGATATGTTCCACAGAGCGAAGGATATACGCAACAAACAAATGGGCTTCGACACATTTTTGGAAGACATACTCAAGTATCCCGAAGCTTTCGCTAGAGTCGGTGGCAGACCGACATCGACCAACGGTGTAGCCTACGAGATGGCCAAACGTATCCAACTACACAAGGATCAATCACGATAGGTCCCTCGCCAAAAACATGGGAGAGAGTTCCCGATTGGATTTGGTCAACCTATCTTCCTTGGTGGACAAAACGTTGGTCGGTAACAACACGGACGCTGCCAGTTCACTACAGAACACCATCAAGGCTTGGAACATCATCTACTAACTCAAGTCGAAAATCAACGATACCATCAACACCCTAAAGCTGGCTAACGGCGATGGTAGTAGCACTAACATCACCGAGTTGAACTCGGCCCTCGACGCTAAAACTGCTCTCTTGAGTTGTGGACAGAAACTCTATAACATGATGATGAGACTCATAGCTGGAGCGGACGTTGCCGTCGGACAACAGGTGAGACTGGCCCCTAGGCTCAACTTACTCTGCGATGGAAATGGAGTGGGTAACTTGGAAGACGATCTAATGTCTAAAATGCTGGAAGTCATGCACACGAACGATCTCATGCTATCTCAACAGGATAGAGTCTCGACGTCTTCGAGTATCGACCAGTGAGGTCTTATGGAACACGGTCTGGCGTACGAAACGAAGGGTTTCCGTGAAGAAGATGGTCTGAACAACCCATTCAAGCAGCGACGAGGAGGAGGAGGAGGAGATTGTACATTTGGAGGCAGTGAGAGACCGGGAGACGTTGGGTCTAACCTAGACGTGAATTCCCTATTCAAAGCCTATATCAGCAAAGGAGAAGACGGCGATAAGATTCGTCGACAGATCGCTGATGCGATAATAACATACAACAACATCGGGATGGACAAGGCATTCTTGGATGCTAGTAAGTTGGATATCCGAGGTCTACTCCAGACGGAACAAACCTTTGGCGACAAGCCTCTAAAACTAACATCAGACCAAGACCAAATGGTATTCAACATAACCAAAACTCTCCTCTCTAACAAGAAACTCTTCGAACAAACCATACGAGGTTTAGCCAACATCAACGCTAGGTCCGTAGGTAGAGACGGTCAATATTCTTTCCTCACCGAATATTACAGAAGCCTGAATCGTAAGAGTAACGCGGGTTCACACTCGGGACTGTGTGGATTCAGCGCTAGTCTAAAACCCAACGGTAGGTTCCAACAAGAGGTTGGTCCCGACATGGGTAGTTCTATCGTTAATTCGTATTGGGTGTCCACATAGTGACGACGTGGCTCAGTGGCGGGTGGTGGCTAGGTTGGTTGGTGGTAGTAGATGCGCGGGAGGGGATAGTGTTGGATGTAAGCACCAGGCAGTCTCCCAATATGCACAGCCTGCGCATACCCCCAGCCGCCACAACATAAACTGCCACCGTCATCATAACCACCAGCACCAGCACCACCAGGCGAGTGTATTTTTGGGTCGGCCACTGCTAACGTCGACATGGAACCGGACACTACTTCAACCTCCGATCTTAACATCAACATCAAGCCAGAACTAGGATCGGACGACTGTTACCGCACACACTTTAAGGGAGGTGTGTTAGAGAAAAATTCGGGCGGGTTGGGTTTCGGAGTGTGGTTCGATACTAAATACTACGACAGTCTAGTGAGCAACGACCAATCCACCAAACTCATCAAGAACTTCGCTAAGCAAAACAGAGTGATCCCGGGCAGATTCATCATAAACTCGCAGTTCCTCAAAGATGTGGTCGCCAGGTTCTTCGATACCATAACCCCGAGTGAGCTGGTGATCTTCAACCCATCGACGTACAGTATGTTAGCAGAGGCGTTCACATCTTCGTGGTGTTCGTCGAGTAAGAGCGATGCACCATTCAGTTGTGTGGGATATGAAATGTACAACGAACTGAGGACGTTCAGTGGAGTGGAGCCTAACATCCTAGACCTTTTCCTAGAAGAGTGTGGCGAAACTTTCGAAGATAGCATCGTATTGAAAGACAATCTCCCAATTTGGTACTCGAAAGAAGAGGCACCAACCCCACACTCTCAGTCGAGGTTACAGGCCGAAATTGGACGCTCCCGACACCACCAAACGACTGAAGACCAAGCTCCAAGACGCCCACATGAAGGATATCCTATTCGACATCAACTTTAGGAACTCTGAGGACTGAGATCGTCAACTTCTCCATGATCAACATTCTAACGAAGTACAAAAAGGTTAGTCTGAAAGAGGATATTCTACAGGTTATGCTCGTCCAGTTTAGTGCGCTACACAACACGATGATCAATACCAGGTTCTGGGGTCTGGTGGGCAAGATCACCTCTCTGTTTGAACTGAAGATAGTAGAGAAGTACATGAACGAGATCCACGACTGCACCTGGTGTAACAAGAACTGTTCTAACCTTATCGTCAGAGCACACAGCAAGCTAGAGTGGAATCACCGAGCACCTATGGTCGCGAACGAAATCTTCGACGACCAAAACATGAAGATAGAGTTGAAGAACATCACCATTAACCGTCGACTCTTCAGTCACATCTTCCAGTCACACAAGAGGAGAATTCTCAAGTTTGCCAACGATCACATTCTGGTCTACAACCCTCGGTTGGGGGAGTACATGTCGGCCATCGAAGAGATATTGAGTCGGGACGAGGTTATATCATCACCGTCATCTACACAAAAGTGCCAGACGATAGACGCCAGTCTAGTGAGACTGAACAACCAAAAGTTCGAGCATGCGATCAGGTTCGCCAACTTCCATCATAGTTTAATAGACATGGTGTGCGGCGTGTACTTGAAAGAAATAGAGATGGGGAGACTAAGGAGTCGGACGATCGAGGAGCTACTCATCGCTGGGGTGTGAGCGAGAAGACCTTACTAGAAATGTTGGGACAACACCGAAAAGCTTTCTACCGCAATAATCAGAACTCGTACGTCCATAAAAAGTACGGTACCGTGAGTCGACCAGACAACGATAATGAAAACAGCGACAGCAGTAGTAGTAGTAGTAGTAGTATTGTTGTGCCAAAATAGACAAATTGCCGAATTGTCCATATAGCCAGGTGTCTTTTAACAATTTGGCCAAATTGACAGAGGGTTTACCCAGATAGCCAAATAGTCAAATTGTTAAAAGACACCTGGCTATATGGACAATTCGGCAATTTGTCTATTTAGGCACAACAGCCTTTGATACTATTTAATTTTAAATATGATTTATTTGTTCAGAGATGTGTACTAAAATTCAAGATTGGAGAACATATTCAAAGAGGTGGAGGCCTCTACCATGTCGTCCAGCCCATACCTTTGATACCAATTCTGCAATTTTTCATTCACATTTCTACATTGCCAAAACTCAATATGATGAGGTTCCGAACTCATGTGTAATTGGTACGCCTCATTCCAAATGTCTTGGCTTAAATTATTGATGGTTGATGATGTGACGTGATAATGATGTAAAGTATACCCTATAGATTGATCTATCGAA
>JAGKTK010046357.1:0-12283 GCA_018397895.1 Paralithodes camtschaticus | reverse complement strand
AAGAGAATCTACCAGAATCGACCAGAATCTTCACCCAGCGAAACAACTATAAAAAACAAATCTTAACCACACAAGGTAACAACAAACAAAACGTTTCCTTAAATAGTGTTCAGCGGCGGCGGCACTCATTAATTAATTTGAGAAGACCGGACGTCTACGAAGATTAATCTACGCTATCTACGTTATCAACGCTACCAATTTTTCTGTGTTCCTGTTCAATTTTTATTAACTCCTAAATCTATCCATCCACAATTCTACCGTTAAGTTAAATCACGAACGGAACAACGAGCTGTTTATCGTCATTCTACGAGTTCAACTTTCGGCGACGATTCCACCTGACGGTGGCGAGGCGACTTTTCCGGGTTCAGACAGCGAGTGTAATCAACTTAAAAAAAAAACGGTCAGCTTGTGCGGTCAGCAGTGCTGGTGACCCCTGCCCTCTGCCACATCTTACACCTCACAGTGTTCGGTATTGATAACATTTCTATCATCACTACTCACGTAATAGTGTATTAAAAGTTTGTTTTTAGTGTAATACGTATATATTTTCTTTGTGCCTCATTTACACTGAGAGCAATCCAGCTAGCTCTCACAAACACCTCCTCCTCCTATCCACTTCACTACACTAAACATGCACACCACACTTCATTCCTCCACACCAAAATTGAATAAAAATTAATAATGATTAATTTTAGCCCAGCCTCGGAGTCCCCAGGGGGTGGGTGGGGGGGGGGGAGACCATAAGTGCCCCCACGCTCGCCCGACCTTCCCCTGACGACCCCACACAATTACCTGGACCTCGGCCTGTTACTCTTTCTATTAATTTCTGCAACATTCACGGACTTTCCTCTAATTTTCACTCTGTTGAACACCATCTCTCCTCCTACAAACCTGATCTTCTCTTCCTCACCGAAACTCAGGTGTCTGTAGCAACCTCTAGCAGCCCCTTCTCTGTATCCTCCTACTTTCTCTATCCTAGTTTCAAAGCCAAAGGCGGACATTGTGCATAGGTGCAAAACAAACTCACTTGCTCTCATGTTCCCGATTTCGACTCCTCTGAATTCTCAACTTTATGGCTCAAACTTTCCTGTCATTCTCTTACTAAATATTTCTGTGCTGTCTATCTTTCCCCTAACTCTACCAACTTTCCCAAATTCTTTGACTCTACAGTGGAACACACTCTATCCATTTCTCCTTTCTCAGAAATCTACATCTTAGGAGATTTCAACGTTCACCACTGCCAATGGCTCTCCTCTCACATTACTGATCCATCTGGTGAACAAGCCTACGTCTTTTCTATCCTAAATGACCTAGAGCAGCTAGTTCAGCAACCCACCCGTATTCTGGATCGCCTCGGAGATCGGCCCAACATTCTTGACTTGTTTCTAACTTCTAACCCTTCTTCTTATACTGTCGATCTTTTCTCTCCTTCGAGCTCCTCCGACCATAAACTTATCTCTGTCACCTGTCATATCTCTCCAGTACGGCCACCCAATCCTCCTAGCCGGAGGCGCTTGTGGCACTTTGGCGCTGCCGACTGGGAGGCTCTCCGGCAGTACTTCTTTGATTTATCATGGAATGATTTTTGCTTTCATGGCCGGGGACCCTCAGAGAGTGCTGAACGCATTACCGAGGTAATCCTATCGGGCATGGAGGCATACATTCCATTCTCTTTCTCTCAGACTAATGCTAAAAAATCTTGGTTTACTCACGCCTGTTCTACTGCTGTCCGCAATAAGGAGGAAGCATTCAAACAGTACCGACGCTTTAAAACTCAAGACTCTCATTCTTCCTATGTTTCTGCCCGGAATCAAGCCAAATCTGTTCTTCGACTTGCCAAGCACTCTTTCATCAATAATAAATGCACTGAACTATCCAACTCTAGCTCTTCCCAAGCTGTCTGGCATCTAGCCAAAAACCTCTCCAACAATTTATCTTCCTCGTTTTTCCCTCCCCTTTCCCACTCTGATGGCACAACCATCACTTCTTCGTCTGACAAAGCTAAACTCTTCGCTCAAACTTTTGCTAGAAACTCCACTTTGGATGATTCCGGTGCTATTCCTCCTTCTCCACCCTCCTCTCTCTTACTTATGCCTAATATCCTAATTTCTTCTAAAGATGTACTTTCTACCCTCTCTGGGCTTCATACTAAGAAGGCGTACGGTCCGGACGGTGTTCCTCCTGTTGTACTCAAAAACTGTGTTTCCGTGCTGACTCCCTGCCTAGGCAAACTCTCTCGTCTCTGTCTATCCTCTAACGTCTTCCCTTCATGCTGGAAGTTTGTTCTCATTCAACCTGTCCCAAAGAAGACCTGCCAAACTCCAAAAATTGCTACGCTCACTTGTTAGGATTTTTTTTTTTGCTATTGGCCTGAACGTTCACCTATGATAGGCACAATTTTCGGACAGGCCAAAAACTACCCTGTACACAAACTGAATATTG
The DNA here is from genome assembly GCA_018397895.1 of Paralithodes camtschaticus. Lineage (NCBI taxonomy): Eukaryota > Metazoa > Arthropoda > Malacostraca > Decapoda > Lithodidae > Paralithodes > Paralithodes camtschaticus. The sequence goes on along the minus strand of JAGKTK010046357.1, from coordinate 9,841 downwards.
GTCATTCGTTCCCTAAGGTGTGTCATTAAGGTATCCTAACGTGAAATTTTTGCTGACCGGCCCAGATTTGGCCAAACTAGCCTGTCCCGAAAAGAGGATATTTTCCAGGAGCCTGTCCGTCAACAGACATCAACTGGTTTTTATGTTCTATGAGTTACTTAAGTTATTTTAAGGGCAAACCTGGCAGAAATAGGGCTAGCATTACCAAAAATATGCAATAGGAGTAGAATGTTATGCTTAATAATAATAATAATAATAATAATAATAATAATAATAATAATAATATATATTCAGTTAGCAATTTATTCCAAATATTGCATCCATTTTATAATAACTGAAAAAAATGGAAGTGGTAAAGCCAAATATAACATACGTGGCACAAAATCGCTATATTTTGGTATGTTAGTGGTATGTTGAGCTTCATTATTTTACGAGAACAATTCGTTCCCAAAACTTCTATAAGACGACTCGGAGGGGGGCGGAGCTAAGAAACGGCAGCACCAAAATACAGTCTATTTTCTCATCAACCATAATAGCTACTCGAGTTTTGAAGAGCTCTACAGAATTCCGTCCAAAAGTTCTATCGATTAACGAAGAGCAGAACTCTCAACATTCCATATTAAGGGGACCGACCGGTTAATTTAGGCTTAAAAATCTCGAAATCCTGAAAATACCAATAGGTGTTTACTCAACAAGAGTCAACATCCCTTCATAAGCCAGTGAAATGTTATTAGTGAATACCCATTGGAAATAGTTTTTTTTTATGTTTTCCAAACTTTTCCTGTAATTCTAAAAACGTTATATAGTGAACTTTGAAATTAACATGCTCAGTAACTACTGGTCGTACGAGGAGCATACCTATATAAATCGAAAGAGCGTATGCTACTCTACAACCTCCCATATGCTTTATCTTCTACTTTGCCATGTTCCTGCGTAAAATATTGTAAATCTAAAAAACAAAAGTAAAAATGGTCACCTAATTACCTTAGACTTTCACCTGTATTTCTCAGAACCTATATTGCCGCACTATCGGATGTTATTCTACAGTTATTATTGGACCTATATGAATGGTGTATATACCATTGGAAAGGTAATTAAAAACACTAAAAGGCCTATCAAGCCAATTTACTCTAGTCATTTAATTTTGTTCACAATATGTCGTCAAAGGTGTAATTTTCTATAAATATATTCGCCTGAATCCGTAATCACCTAAATCGAACAAATACACAAAATATATAAAATTGTTTTTATAGAAACTACAGATACAACTTTTGTGAGTTGTTTGATCACATAAAACATGTGCTATGGGGATTTCTGTAGGAGTTTATCATTTTCTGCAGTGCTATGATTTTCAACGTTGTTTTACCTAAATTGCAAGAAAAAAGCACAAAAAAAAAAAAAAAAAAAAAATGGATCTTGTTTTATGGTCATATACACCTGTGCCAAATTTAATTTAAATTGAAAGTAAGACCTGGAAGTTTGTAATTAACCGGTCGGTCCCCTTAACCTCTGAAGTGCGCATGGGCGTAATTAGACACCTCTGCCTGTGCGCATGTATTTGAGCTGTTTCCATTACTAAAATATTAATTTTACCATAAATAACATTAATACTTATCCATATGCGCCTATTATAGGTTGATTATAAAGGTATTAACCTGTTACAACAATAAAACAAGTGAAAACAGCGTTTGGATGGTCAAAATCGGCGATACAGGGCGGGAGTTACATAATGTATGGGTGAGGCAACCTCCTTTCCCGCCAATTTCCCCCAAGGCTGGAGAGACACTGTCGATCGATACTCTCTCTCTCTCTCTTGCACTCGCTTGCTAACAGTGATGACAATGCCCTGCTTGCAACTCGCTAATGTTAGCATGAAAATATACATCAGAATAAGGGAATAACAGGGAAATAGGTGATAACTGAAGGAGGGTGTTGATATAGGTTAAGTGCACACACAACATATATACAGAGTGTACACATGCCTTAATCATATTGCAACATACACACATGTACTTTCAGGGCAATACTATCATTGTTTCATATCCCATGATAATATACCGTACTCTGTAGTATCGGCAGCGTTGCACCAAATATATCCGGCACCGCTGCACATGTTTTCATCAGTAACATCCGGTCGGCACTCAGCATAGCAGTGCCACCCCCAGCTCTGTATATCTTTGGCTAATAAGAACCTATAAACTTATCTCTGGACTTTTATTCTACATCCTTGTGCAAGAAAGGATTATCAAGGTTGTTGTAGCTTTACATGACAACCATACATGGCGCAGTGTGTAGGATACAGAGGGGAGGAAACTGGGGAAGGAGGGGAGGTAGAGGAGTGATATTTTGCATGGCCCAGGGGCAATTTTGTTTTTTTTTTTTTCTCTGACCCTTAAGAGTCTTCCCGCAGTCCGCCGGGGGAACTCTTAAGAGTCTTCCCGCAGTTCCCGGGTTAATGGAGAAATTAATTATTAAAGGTCGATGCTATTAGTAAGACATTCCTACAATAGACCTCCATCTGATCTGGTAACACTGGTCAGATTTGAGGTGCCAAGTCTTCCTAATACCTATTCCATTAATTGCAGCCCCTATTGAAATCGTTTGATACCTTTATCTATTACGAAATGCATTATATACTTGATTAATTATACTGGTGGTGCTGAAAATAGGTTATATAATCCTTTTAGCTTCGAAATCCACCCGCCATAGGTATAGTTTTCAGATACCGCCATGATTTCCCAATACATCACCGTAAAATATCCACCATTTCGCATTTCCTAACAAATCGCTTTGGAAAGCGAGCCATAGATGTATCATAATATTATCTAAGCGTATATATCAGAATGAGGCGATATATAACCGAGAAACTATCAAAATTATTGGTGATACGTGCGTATTGTCTTCGCACTTTTAATTTATTCTACCATTCTTAACATAGAAAATGTAATAGGTGCATATACATATAAGAAAATGTACATTAATACACAGACTATAGTATTTTCTTAACTGGTGTTACTGTGTATAGAGGACTACATTATTTATTTTAGATGTCATTAATTAACACATTAACATCATCAGATAGTACAAATATATTAAGCATCAAATGTTATGAAATAGTTAATGGTTTAGGTGCATAAGGTAAGGCTAGAGGCAAAGGATAATTAGTAGGCTATATATACGATATGTGTTAGTGAGTTGGGCCTAGGTCTGACACTATAGGCTAATTAGGCCTTATAATTAGGGTTGAGTGTGAGGGTGAACTGCCTTGTGTTAGCCAATTAGCTTTCTGTAGACTCCTATTTTATTTTTTTCTTATGTATGAAGGTTATTTCTATATTTTGCTATATATTACTTTTATTGTAGTCGATATGTTATGATGTGATAATGTTAATGAATATTTATATAAGTACAATCGTGGTTAGGGCTACATGAACATCTCTTAACCCTTAATTAGCGGCGAGCAACATAAGTCGAGTTAAATAAAGCTGGTCTATGTGGCGGCGCTCGACATAGGTCGTGTGGCAATTTCAGCACGTAATGTTGCTGAGAGAGAGAGACAAGTGGTGGCAGGAGAGTAGCGAGCGTATGACTGCTCCAGACCACCGCGGCGAACCTACTGACACGAATCCCACCTCCTCCCTCCCTCTCTCACTCGCTATATACGGAATTGTATGGGGAAAGTGCCTAATTACATGCTTTTTGCACTCGCGTTGCACGGTTATTGCAAGAAAACTAGCCATCATAAAATGATCGTTATGGTGTCATTCGAAAGCACTGTTTATGCCCTTTCAGGGATAGATACTTGTTTTACGTTCTGGGTCTTATTTAGGCATGAAAATGATCACGTAAACAGCCCTATTTTGGCTAAAAACACCCCGCTGGGCGGTACATATAAATAAACCGCATAGGCCGCTCGTAAGGTGTTAAATGATACAAAAATACCAAGACTGTGAGCATTAACTAAGGTATATATTTTCTGTTAAATTGAATCCCTTAGCAACGGATTTCTAGATAATTTATGGAAAATATGTATATCTATATTTAGCGGAAGAGTATAAGAGGGTAGTAGACACCAATATCATCATTCGAGAAGAAGACACTGAGGCCGACCGTGAGCTCCAGCGGAAGTATACAGATTTGGGACAGTGTGACTCTGAAGTTGAGGCTCTATTCGCTCCCGAAGAGATGACGGCAGTACTCAAGATATTGGTTGAAGACTTTGATATGGCGATGGAAAAACTGGACGTGCACCTAGATGAGTGTGAGAAGTTACAAATCAAATTCGAAGAGAGTTGTGAAGCCAATTGAAGTGAGCAAGAGAAGAGAGACGAAGCCAATCGAAGGGAGCAAGAGAAGAGAGACGAAAACAGGCTGCAAGAAATTGCAATAATGCTGGGAGCTTCCCCAAGGATAAAAGCAAAACCGTCAGATTAAGTTAATGAATAAAACAATAATGATGATATCACCCTTTTATTTCCTTCTCTTTACATTTTGAGCAGCGCCGAAGGCCCCCGCCACCAGAAGCCAAGCCCGCGCCGGAGGGCGAAGCCCGTGCTTGTCTCTCCTAAAATGTTTCTCTCCTAATTTTTTGTGGGTGAAAGATGTCGTGGCAAAATAATTGACAACTCGATTTCTTTAAATTTTTCACACACACAAATTTAGACCCTCCCGAAGAAAAAAAGTTCACCGTCAACTCAAGTCGTATAGCAGAATTTATTTTTGGTGAGTCATGTGACTGGGGTGGTCGTAGCTCTCGGATCGAAGTATTTCCGATCGATCCCAATTCCACCAACTCACGTTGGACAGCAGAAGATCGCCTAAAGATTTTTGTGTGAAAATCACGACAGGGACCCACACAGTGGCGACGCCGCAGCAGCCCGGCCAGGTAGTCACCTCTCTGGGTATCTTTGACAACAGCAGACTAAGCACCTCTCAATCCCCTCCCATCAGATCCTCCACTTTCTTAACTTTAGGATCAAGTGAAGTGACCTAGAATTAATGGGAGTAACTGGTACTGTGGTGCTTCGTACTTATAATTCGTCGTATAGCTAGGTCATGCTTCGTATAGTGTAAATCGGAAAATAAAATGGAATTTTTCATGTTTTTCTTTTATTTGTCCTTCCTAGTTTTTACAATTTCTTCTCTCCTAAATTTTTGTGGGCGAAAGATCGTTTCATAACCCAATCGAGGAGCCGAATACGGTCTCGTGTGTGCCTATGTTGGCACAGGTGCACCAACACAGGCAACACGGTGCAGCAAGCACACAGCATACGGCGGCGGTGGCTGTGCTCCGACGAGGTACACACTCTTCCTCTCTCTGTCACGTTTCGTATAATGCGTCGTATAGCTAGGTCATGCTTTGTTTAATCATGCGTCGTCTACTGTCCTAGGTCATGCTTCGTATAATGTGTCGCACCCCCAGTCAGACGCCTCACCAAAAATAATCCCACAAAAATGTCTCTGGGTGGGAGCAGCCCTGCCAGGTAGTCTCTCCTAAAAATTGTCTCTCCTAAAATGTTGTCTCTACTGCTATGCATTACAGTATAGGTGAAAGGACCAATATAGGCTAAGGTCGGACGTTGTTATTGTTGTGTCGGAGACTCACGCAGCCAGGACGCTTGGCGAGAGACTACCTGGCAGGGCTGCTCCACCCAGAGAGGCGACTACCTGGCCGGGCTGCTCCACCTACAGTAGAGAGAGACTAACTGTCTGGGCTCCTGGGGCAACTCACCCACAACAATTTAGGAGAGACAAAATTTAGGATGAAGACTTCGACGATGACGAGCTGCGCCGTGTTGCCTGTGTTGGTGCACCTGTGCGCCGCATTATATTTATATGAAGCGTGAAAGCGAGAGAGAGAGTGTGTACATCGTCGGAGTACAGCCACCACCGCCGTATTCTGTGTGCTTGCTGCACCGTGTTGCCTGTGTTGGTGCACCTGTGCGACGCATTATACGAAGCGTGACAGCGAGAGGGAGAGTGGGTAACTCTCTCTCTCTCTCTCTCTCACACACTGTGTCTGTCTCTCTCTCTCTCTCTCTCTCTCTCTCTGAGTCAAAGATGTTTTAGCTAATATAGGAGAGAGACTACCTGGCCGGGCTGCTCCACCCAGAGAGATTTTTGTGGGATTATTTTTGGTGAGGCGTCTGACTGGGGGAGAAGAAATTGTAAAAACTAGGAAGGACAACTAAAAGAAAAACATGAACAATTCAATGTTATTTTCCGATTCATAATAATAATAATAATAATAATAATAATAATAATAATAATAATATTATTTATTCAGTTAGCAATTTACAGAGTTGGTACCACATTGTATGTTACAAATATGACATGTACCAGCCTTGCATAATTCCATCTAAGGATAGCCCAATAAGGCCGTTAGGCGTATTTCCATTGGGGTCCTTGTGGGATTAGGTTAGCTGGGGAAATGGGGACGATAAAGAAATAGATACCTTAGAGAAAGTATTTCTAGGGGGTTATTTTAAGATACCTTACATCCTATACTAAATATCAGTAAACCGTAATCAGTAATCATTTCAGTTTGGTTTGTCTATCTCTTATGTCGTATTTAGTAGTAGACATAAGCTTGGTGCTCCCTTCTTGCAGCTGTCCGGTTCAGGTGTTCCTTCAGGCTACGTCTGAAGGAATACAGTGTTCTCTTTTCACGGACTGACTGGGGTAGGTCGTTCCAGTCTTTGATGGCAGTGAAGAAGAATGTTTGCTTACCCTGTCCTTGGATTCTCGGGACCTTAAAATTAAACATCCTGTTTCTTGTATTATGTCCACTCCTCTCATTTGCTTTAACAAAATCATTCTTTAGATACTCTGGAGCTCTGGCATAGAAATTTTTGAAGGCATTAGTGAGCCTGATTTGTTTGGCCCTGTCAGAGACATTGAGCATACCTAGTGACTGAAGTTGTTCCTGGCCAACATGTGATCTGGGTCCTAGGTTCAGCATGAACCTAACCATTTTATTTTGAGTGACCTGAAGTTTGTGCTGTGCTGATTTAGATGATGCAGAGTACCAGGATGACACAGAATAGTCAAAATTACATTGAACAAGCGCTTGGCAGAGGGTCTTTTTGGTCGCCGCGGGCAAGCATCCCACCTGTCTACACAGGTATTTTATACGTGCTTTACACTTACTCAGGATAGATTCCAAAATTGTTTTATCTTACAAACTCGCGTCCAGTTTTAGTCCGAGATATTTAACTTGTGCCACTGTTGTATAGGAATATCATTACAGTTGACCGAGAAGCCCACAATGTCTTTCAGTTTGCGTTTTGTTCCACATAAGATGGCTTCCATCTTGCCCAGGTGAAGAGATAGTCTATTGTCCACTAGCCATTCACTACATGATTCTAGTTCTTTGGAAAGTGAAGCGGCAATACTTATTGGGTCTTTTCCTGAAACCAGAAGCACGCTGTCGTCTGCATACAGTAATAATTTACATGAGACACCCAGTTCCATGTCGTTCACATAACAGAGAAAGAGTAAGGGACCAAGGATGCTTCCCTGCGGGACCCCACAGTTAATTGGCATAGGATCAGATATATTATCATCAATTTTGACTCTTTGGGTTCTACTACTAAGATAAGATTTAAACCAGTTCACAGACCCTATGCCCATTGCTTGTAGTATATTACATAGGATATCATGGTCTACTGTGTCAAACGCTTTTTGTAGATCAAGAAGAACCATACTGGTGTAGTTACCTTTAGACATTTCTTTACGAATGTGATCCGTTAAGTGGATGAGACAGGAGTCTGTCGAGTACATGCATCTAAAACCTGATTGAAACTTATAGAATAGATCATTTTGTTTGAGGTTGTGTTCAATTTGGGTGTATACCGCTCTTTCAAGGATTTTAGATACAATACATAATATTATGCTAACTGGTCTGTAGTTGCCAACTTCTAGTTTATTTCCTTTCTTGAATAGAGGTGTTACAATAGCTTCTTTCAGTTCAGCAGGTACAGTGTTGGTGTTAATTGACAAGTTGATGATGTGGGTTAGGGGCCCTGCTATACCAATGGCTCCATCTCGTAGAAATTTGTCAGGAATTTTGTCTGGTCCTGTGCTTTTATGTACATTTAGGTTAGACAGCTCGTCAAAAGTGTATTTTGGTGTAACATTTTGCAATCCAAATGTGTTCGGGTGTATGTCTTTATCTCTGTAGAAATTTCGAAAGGTGGCCGTTGTTGTCGTGTATTTATTGAGAGGTTGAGGTAGGTTCTGTGCAAGTGTGTTTGCTATGGAAGTGAAGAAGGAGTTGAAGTAGGTTGAAATTTGTCGTTTATCGTGGCAAACCTAATCATTAATGGTGAGAGCAATATTAGTGTTAGACGAATCCCTTGTCTTGTTGCTGTAGCCTGTTGTTTTTAGGGACTTCCATAGTTTCTTTGGGTTATTCTGATATTCGTCTGCCTTATTGTGAAAATAATTAGTTTTCGCTGATTTTATTTTCCTACTTAGTTTATTCCTGGCCCTGTTGAACTCATGTTTCAGACCTTGATCCTGTCTATGTTTCGCTAGCTTTTTTAACAGATTGTCTCTGTGTTCCAGATGGTGTAGTATGTCATTGTTGATCCATGGGTCTGACCTTGCTTTAATTCGTATGTCTTTCAGAGGAGCTATTTCGTCTAGGATGTTTGTGATGATGGTTCTGAAGCCAACCCATGCATCATTAACGTTTGTACTTCCGAACACTGGAGACCAGTCTGTATTCCATAACATGTCCAGAAATGTTTCTTTATTGTAGTTTCTGAGTGACCTTGTTTTGATAACCTTGTGATTCTCTAGGGTATTTTTTGTGGTTTTCCGTGTTGTGCATTGTCAGTAAATGCCTATATTCTCGTACAAGCCTATTATTTCGTTGTTTGTAACACAGGTTAAAATTCCCTAGTATGATGGATTCATTCCGAGGGTCTAGCGATGACAAAGTTCGTTCACATTTGGTCAAGAATTGTGTGTTGTCTGGTGGCCTATAGCATGTCCCAATTGTGATGGGTCTTGTCCTCGACAGGTGTAGGTCGATCCACAGAGCTTCGTGATTTTCTACATGGAGGTCGGTCCTAGTTGTGTGTGTGAGGTTGTTTTTTACATACAGACATACGCCTATTTCACCATCGTTTATACTTGAATCCAGACAGGTTTCTGTGATTGCAATTATTGAAGCTTTGGCCTTATTAGCTAACAGGTTTATTTCTGACAATTTATGGTACATTGATCTGGCGTTAATGTGGATAAGATGGAGCCCTTTGTTGGTGAACACTCTGTATTCATCTTTGATTTTGAATGTGTCCTGGCTGGGTTCTGAGTATTTTAGGAGTATAGTTGGTTGTTGGAAGGAACCTAATAATTGTTAATATTAATTGGTTCATTTACATTAATATTCGATAATGAAATGCAAGGCACATATGTTGCATAGGAATTCCCGTTCTTCACTGTTGGTCTTCTTAGAGATGCACTTCATGTGAGCTACAGTTTTACACTTAACACAGTTTAGGATCCTTTGTTTTCTTGTTATGAGTGATTCACATATTTCACAAATGATTTTAGGACCTTTAATAGCTACTTCCCTACATTTATCGCATTCCACTTCTTTTCTGCTAGTAACGTAAGTACATCGATCGTGTACTGTTTCATTACAACTACTACATCGTGAAGTTGTACTCCTTTTGTTGAATCCAATATCGCACACTATACATATTTTCCTGTTACTGTTCATCGTACGTCTGGCGGTGTGGTGATCAGCTGAGCGCCGTGAGCGGCTGCTGGGGTGTGAGCGCGTGAGATGGGGACAGGTTGTGGCGCCCCCTTGCCCCCCTCCCACCCC
>JAGKTK010046356.1:0-12283 GCA_018397895.1 Paralithodes camtschaticus | reverse complement strand
TAGGTAGTTTGTGATCTCTTTAACGCCATTATTTTCTCCGTACCTTATTAATTGGAATTTTTCTTCATTGAATTGCATGTTGTTTTCCCTGGTCCACTGGAACACTACATTTATGTCTTCCTGCAGCAGGCCCGTGTCCTCTTGTGTGTTAACTATCTTGCTTAGTTTTGCGTCATCCGCAAAAGACGACACCGTACTGTGTCTTGTGTTGGTATCTATGACGCAAATTAGAATGAGGAACAGAAGGGGTGCTAGCACTGTTCCTTGGGGCACTGAGCTTTTTACATCCGAAGGCTCAGATGTGACTTGGTTTACTGCTACTGATTGTTTCCGGTTTACGAGGAAATTATATATCCACCGTCCGATTTTCCCCGTTATACCTTTTGCTTTTAATTTGTGGGCTATTATACCATGGTCACATTTATCAAATGCCTTAGCAAAATCGGTGTAGATGACATTAACATTTTTCTTTTCTTCTAGTGCTTTAAGAATTTTGTCATAATGTTCCAAATGTTGTGAGAGACATGATCTTCCCGCTCTGAACCCATGTTGACCGGTGTTGTGTAGTTAATTTGCCTCCATGAAAGCTGAGATTTTGCTTCGCAGGACTCGCTCGAAAACTTTAATGATGTGGGAGGTTAGAGCTACCGGGCGGTAGTTTTTTGGTAGTGCTTTACTCCCTCCTTTATGCAGTGGGGCAATTATTGCATTTTTTAAGCTATCTGGTATTTCACCAGTGTCTAGACTCCTTCTCCACATTATAGCCAGGGGTTTTGAGAGGTTTTCCTTACATTTCTTCATTAGGATCGAATTCCATGAGTCCGGGCCTGGTGCCGAGTGGGATGGCATGTTGGAAATGGCCTCTTCTATGTCTTTTGGACTGAAATCAATATCCAGCATCTGGGGGGCTTCCGTGGGGGAGGTTTCCATGAAAAATATATTTTGGTCTCTGATGGCTTTTGTTTCATCAGGCTCACTGAAGGCTATTTCATACTGCCGGCATAAGAGTTCGCTCATTTCCTTTTTGTCCCCTGTGAATGACCCATCCCCTTTGCTTAGTGGGCCGATGTTTGATGCTGATTTAGCCTTTAGTTTGGCATATGAAAAGAAGTACTTGGAATTTTCCTTTATACCTGCAATAGCTTTCCTCTCCTCTTCCATATGTTGTAGTTCATATGATATTCTTAGCCTATGTTCAATTTCCACAATTTCTCTATCTATTTTGGCCTTTTATCCTGTAGATTTTGATGTGTGCGTCGTTGTGTGAGTAATTTTCTTCTTCTGTACAGCTTCCTTCTTTCCTGATCTTGTTTGCTTCTTCGTCTTGTTTGTCTTTCAGGTATGTGGTGGCTACAGATTTGGGTCATGGTTTCTGTTATTAGGACAAGACATTCTGCAGGTGTCAGGTTATTCATTAAATCTTCCCAGTCTATTTCCTCCATTTCTTGATTTACCTCTTCCCACCTAAAATATTTTTGTTATTGAAGTTAAATTTACTGAAAAGGCCGGTTCTTGGTCTCGATTCTGAGGTTGTCTGAACACTTGCTAAGGTTGTTTTGATCTCAATTAATTTATGATCTGAGTATGTTGTGTCCGATATGTTTATGCTGTGTACTAGAGTCATTGTTAGTGAAGACAAGGTCTAAGATATTGTTTTCCCGTGTGGGTTCGGCAATATGCTGGTTAAGACTAAAATAGTCGCAAAGTGTAAAAAGCTCTCTCGAATTTGCTTCCATGGTGTTATTTGCCACTACAGTACTTGGTTTTCTACTTGTCTGCATTTAATGTTTGGTAGGTTAAAGTCTCCTAGCCACATAATATTTGGTGTTGGGTTCCCCAGTGCTTCCACTTCTGTTTTTATTTTGTTGAGCTGGGTTTCTGAATTCTTCTAGGGATGAGTCCGGAGGCCTGTATGTTACAATAACTGCTAAATTTATGGATTCTATTTTAACTCCCAGTATTTCCACCACTTCATTACTGTTATTTAGGAATTCAGTACATATCAGTGAGTCGTGGATGTACAAGGCTACACCTCCACGTGTTCTATGCGTTCTGTCCGCTCTGTGTAGGTTATAACCAGGAATCCATACTTCACTATCCTCTTGATCTTTAATGTGAGTTTCTGTGAGAGCCGCAAATATAGCGTTTCCTTCTTCTAGCAGGCCCCTAATAAATGGTACTTTGTAAACACAGTGTCTCAATCTCTTAGATCAGATTAGATTAGTCATGCTAGAAAGAGGGTTCCGTTAAAGGTTTTGGCGGACCAATATGGGGGTTACCCGGCGGGTGGCCGTTACTGTGAAAGTGTGAGCCATAGGTCAAAGGCTAGTGTTTGGCAACACCCAGAGCCAGTGCAAACAGGTACACAAAGAATATACCCGGCGGGGGTAAGGGACAGTGAGAATGTGAACATTACACATCACGACCTGGTACCTTCATCCGTACCAGACTTGTTTTGTAATAGTATAGATATCTTATCAATATTTGTATTTTGTACTATTGTTAATGTCTTGTCATGTTGCAAATTTGATTTTAAATAATATTTTGACATTTAACATGTAGTTTCTTTATTCATGCAGAGTTTAGTAAAATTTGCCAGAACGTCCCGGACTTCCCAAACTTGACTACTTCCTTTAACGTGACGATAATGCGTTGTTATATGTGCGATTAGTTTGCTTGGGAAACAGATTAACTTGCTTATGTAGTAATGTACACCCTATGTGGTGGATTGTGTTCTTTTATTTAATAATTTTCATTTTAGTAAGCGTTGTTTCCACATAGCGATTTTGATAATTTAATTTGACTTTATATTGTCCTTGTCCCAATTTTGGTTTGTTTAGTTTGCAAGTTTTACATTTTAATTGACATGGGAAGGTTTTGAACAGCAATTACTATCCGAGGTACAGCAACACCCGGAAGAAATGGAAGTGGTAGACGAAGGGTAGGAGGAAGTAGAACCATTACCATCTGCCCAACCCGAACGCTTAGCTAGTGTATCAGAGGTAGACTCAGTAACATCTAAGGAGTCATAGAAAGCATATGTGACGAAAGGCGATTTACAGACAATTTTACATAACTTCTTGCAAAATTTTCAGAGTCCAGCGACTTTACCGGAAGCTCCACCGAACGTACCGGAAGCTCCACCGACAAGGTCTGTTGTGAGACCCTTGGAGACAGCCAAGGTTACTGCTCCAACTAACGTACCGCCCCCTCTTACTTGTGCTAGTATTATTCCTGTCACATCTACTTTAACTACAACTAACGTATGGGTTATCACAGATGTTATTCCTCCACCATTGGAAAAAAAACTATCAAGAAAGGTCCTATGCCACTTCTTTATGGTCCAGGGGCGGTATTTATAAAGCACTTTTAGGCTTAAAAGTAGCTTTTAAAGATGGCGGCCACTTTTAAAAGATAAAAGTTGGGTAAAAAACACTTTTAGCGGCTAAAAGTAGCTTTTAAACCCGGCGAAAACTAAAAGCCCTCCTGGGGACTTTTAGCGCTTAAAAGTTACTTTTAGAGGACGATGAAGATGGTTGAATAACAAATCCGCCACCCCCTACCAAGGAATTTTCATGTTAAAAAGACTAATTGGATTAATAGGCCTATAGCGACTCTGAGTTAATCAAAAGATACCATATAAACCACGAATGAACCTTAGAGGAACAAAGCTCCTAACCCCGAGATGAAAGTGTGTATTACCCTACATTATTTGGCAACGGTCAAAATGTAACTGTATGAGTAACTCTGATTGTAGGTTAACTATATTATCAAATGCAGTATGTTAGGTGACTCCTGATTCTATCCATATACCACCCCGCACATCATACTACTCATAGGTTATCCACTGTGTGTTCTCTAACGAATAAGCTATATTAGAAAGTAACCGACCACCATATATATCAACCTACTTTAAACATATCGATTCATACTGTATATATGTCCGACTACATTTTTTGCCGCGGTTGCGGTCTCTCTATTTTTAGATGGGTAAATCCTCCTCCTCCTCCGCCCACAACCTCGACAGTTCCAGCGTCCTCGTTGACAAACGCCTATACAGTACTGTACTTGTTGGAAGAACACTAACAAATAGACCAAATTAACACTCCCGCCCAGGCTACGCATTACATAAATATTCCCCGAAATCCGGGTGTTTTGGCCGAAAAACGTCTAGGCTAGGCTACCGTATCATTGTTATGCTGACTGCTTCCCGCATTCCCGCTCATCCCCAAGCGTAGCTGTGTTATTTACCTGTAGAATGGCGTTAAGTAGAGCTCTCTAAGTCAAGTGCTTGATTTGTGACGATGATTTCATTGGAGATAACTTTATGGCCAAAACAGCCACTTTACACTACTTTTCGATACTTAACAACAACATACAGGCACACACGAACAAGCGACGCTCTCCTTCTTGTGGCCGGAGATGCGGGGCGTCGGTCCAGCCGGCTGTTGTTTACATGCGTCGGACCGACGCCTCGCACACAAAGCTCACAGGCTTTCAAGCAATGGTACAATGTTGTACCACCCGGGTTCCTGGGGGCAAAACATAATGGTACACACGTGTACCACCCGGGGTTGAAGGGTTAAAGGAGTGTAGAAGGACTAAGATATAATATTAGATTGTCACAAGATAGGCCTATTTCATAACATCCGAGGTAGCCTATTTGCACCCTATTTTTTCGCAAATTACCGTAAACTGGGGTGATTTCGGACTGCGGTCATAACTTCGGACTTTGGCGATAATAAGTAATTAGCCATTGTCATTATATAATGGAAACGCTTTTACCATACAAGTCCGAAGTTTTCCACTTTTCAAGAATACTTCGGACATCATTTAGGATAAGGATAAGGATATTATGGGGGATAATTTTAGGAGGCTTCCTGGATTACGGCGCACTATCACTACACATCACTTGACCTAGTTAAATCTCTACAATGTTTACAGTCAGGAGAAATTGTAAAAAACATACTCGAAAAATGTCCGAAATTACCCCACTTTACGAATTGTGAAAACTCGCTAATTTGGCAACTATCTCAGATGCTGCCACACCGGAGTATGCAATTGTTTTGGTATGGTAAATATATTACCCTTTCAATTTAGCAATATATAATAGATTTCACAATAACAAAATATTGTATAATTACCCTAATATTTTATAGTAATTAGTATATGCAATTAGAAGCCTATACTTACCTATTAAACGTTATTCATCAATTGTAATCTTGCTAGATGTAGCGAAATAGCGGTTGTGGCAGCTTTCTTAACGCTTCCACTAAAAGCTGCTTTTAAATGTTTTATTAAACACTTTTAAGGATTTTCTTTTAGTTAAAATTACTTTTAGGGAAATTTTTAAATTCTTTTATAAATACCGGCCCCGATTTGTCATGGGTTAACGTTACTGCTCAGAATCCCTCCAGTGCGCAACAATCTCTGGTGAGCTCTCGGTACCGAGCGAGTGGACAATTCAAATAATAATAATAATAATATGCTGGTATATTATTTGTTCGAGCGCCAATTCTCCAAGTGGATTCACGAGCGCTCACATCAACTTAAATTTTTCCATTTCATAAAAAATAAAAATAAAGCTTATAGTCATCAGTAACTCTATGCTCCCCAGTATCATAAGCCCTTGGAAATATGTGCGACTTCAGTTGTTTCTTAAAAGCGTCAACACAATTCAACTGCTTAACCCGGCAAGTGCGGGAAGACTCTTTAACCCTTCCTACCCGGGCAGCCTTTCTTAATGACGGAGGCTGTATCCGGGCGATCTGGCTAAAAACACAACAAAAGTAAACTAAGGCTAATCTCGCTTAACCCTTCCTACCCGGGCTGTCTCAGCCAATGACAGTCGCCCCTACCCGGGCGATATGGCCGAAAAACGTCTAGGCATAGGCTACCGTATTTATGTTTATTTTCACTGCTAGAACTTTCCCACTCATCTATAATCGTAGTGCGCTTTTCAATCTGTATTTTGGTATTGAGTAGAGCTCTGTAAGTCAACTGGTTCAGTTGTGATGACGATTTCAGTGGAGCCAATATTGCAGAGATGTTGCCAATATGGGGGCTTTTTAGACACTAATTTCGTCATGACGTCATAACAATAACATTGAGGAGTCTTCTCCTTCTTGTTTTCGGAGGTGCGGTGACGAACGCTTGGGTTTGTTGACATACGTCGTACGCACAGCGTTCGGCCCAAGCTTAATTAGGCTATTAAGCTCATCCCTTAGATAAGGCATACCGGGTATTGGCCCTTCTTTCGTGCTGTCATTACCTAAGGCAGCCCGGGTAGGAAGGGTTAATATACTACCTACCGGTACAATAATCAAACATATGTCAAAATGGGCGCCTTACCTTCCCGCGTAGAATGGCGTTGAGTAGAGCTTTCTAGCTCAAGTAGTTCAGGAGTTATGGTGATGGAAGTGGAGGTAACTTTTGCCGCGTATTTACCTCGCCGCGTCCGAACGCTCAACCGCGGCTCAGGCTACGACGAACGTTTTGACTCGTCGCTCTACCTTGAATTATGGCGGGAAGCGATTTTTTAGTGTTTTATTGTTTATTATGCCATATATTATTGTTATGATATTTTCACTCAATAAATATATTTTTCTGAAGTAATTTGTGTCTCTGTCACTTATACTTAGTTTTATTGTTATTATTATAGTAGTTATGATTATTTATACTGGACTATGGTAATTGATAGTGTCATTTTCACTTCTTTATTGTTAGGAATATATATTTTAGTGTCACTTTCACTTGTTCATATTGTTCTGAAGGCACTTATTATTAATTATGTGTCTCTTTCACTTATACTTAGTTATATTATTATTATTGAGTGTCACTATCACTGTCACTTACACTTCAATAGTTTGCCAGAGTGTGGAAATCATTGAAGCAGGTGCCGGCACACAGTCCCACCTGACACTCGAGGCATTGCCAAGTGGTTTTTGTGGGTTTGCTTGGTCGTCGAGTTGTGCGGGTGCACACATAGCACCTCTTCTGCATCCTTATTCGGCTGTTAGGACCCTGGAGAGGAAGGGCGACGAGCTGGTGCTTTCTGATGAACTCGGCACACCCTATTCTGTCCATCATGCCTGGTCCTTGTAGTGGCCTCCCTGGTGTACCCGCATGTTTTACCAGGAGCTCATGTATCAGCTGCTTTTGGAAGGTCCGCAGGCTCTTGTGCTTGATGACTGGACACCTCAAACGGTAGATGTTGTACGCGTTGAGGACAGACATTTCTACTGTATGCAGGACAAACTTCTTGTACCACCTGCAAGATGTTCGCAGGCAGTCTATGAAGCCCATCTGCATGTCGGACTTGTCGACGAGGCGCATGTTCAGGTAATAGTCCAGAACAGCAGCTGGTTTTGTGATAGGGTTCTTCGTTTTTCGGTCCACCTTCCCTGTGGGGACCATCTCTGCTTTGTGGCATGTGGTGAGGAGGTTGACCTTGCGCTGGTCATGCCAGTGGATGGAGAGGATGGGGCCACTCTTCTTATGGAATATGTCCGTCTTCTTAGTTTTTGTTGGGTAGGCTGGCATGCCCTTCCTCTTCCCCTTCACTGTGCCGACAGTTCCGGTCTTGTGGTCATGGAGGTACTTGGCGAGGATAGGCGACGTGTAATAATTGTCGGTATAGAGGACGTGGTTATCATGGAAGTACCTCTCCATCATCCTCTTTACCACAGCGCCGCCAAAACCAATGAGGGGGTCAATCTCCACCTCACCACCCTTGCCGCTGTAGACTATAAAGTCGAGCACATATCCCGTCTTGCAGTCGCAGAGGATGAAGAGCTTGATGCCGAAGCGGTGTCTCTTTGACGGGATATACTGTCGGAAGTGCAGCCTACCACGGAACAGGACCAGAGACTCGTCGATGCACAACTTCTGAAATGGAATCAGGTAGGTGGAAAACCGATGACGTATCATGCCATACAGTTGCCTGATCTTCCAGAGTGTGTCGGGCTCGTGGACATGCATGTTATTTGTCAGGTGGAAATATGAGAGGATGTCGAAGTACCTATCCCTTGACATGAATTTGCCAAATGCTGGAGTCGTTGTGATGTCGCCAGTTATCCAGTAGTCGGCCAGAACGTGCTTCTTTATGTGTGTCATCAGCATTGTGAGTGCCAAGAACACATAAAATTCTGCCACAGTGAGAGCTCTCCATGCCACCATCTTTGCACTTGTCTTCCTGCCAAGAAAGTTTGAACAGATAGCCTGGTGGTGATTTGTCTCTTTGACAAGGTATTCCATGACTTCATTGTCGTAGAAGCCACAGAAAAGTTCACTGGGGGTGGCATTTGGGCCACAGGGATATGCTGGTGACACCCCAGAACCCTGTTGTACCTCGTCAAAGGCAGGAAAATCTGGCACAAAATCCGCCCCATCTGACCACACAAACATTTCAGCAGGTCGAGGACGAGGACGTGGAGCTGCAGCAGACACACGCCCTGGCACACGCCCTTGGCCACGCGGATACCCAGGCGGACGCCCTGCACGCCCACGCCCACGCCCAGGCCCAGGGGCAGCGGCGTCGGCAGGCTGACCACGTCCACGACCTCGAGGTCCTTTGACTCTTCTTGTCGGGACTCCCTCTTCCTCTTCCTCTTCGTTTTCCTCTTCCTCAGGCGACGTCAGGTCATCTGGGGCAATGTCGGGGTCGTCAGCAGCCTCTTCAGGAGTCAACTCTGGTGAAGAATAGACCGGGCGTCGGCGGCGTGGGGCTGCGGGAGGTTGAGCAATGGGAGCCTCGGCCTCGGGAGTTGGGCTCCTTTTGTGGCTAGCCGGGGACTTTTCCGCAGGAAATAATGACCTACGATGCGGGGCCTGTGGTGACACACTGTGGGAGGCCAATGGCGCACTTGTAGAGGCCCTTTGGTCATCTTGAGGGACAGATGAAGCTGAGGGCTGTGGGTGGCCCTCCCGGCGTCCCGGGTCAAGGCGTCGTGACAAAGGAATGCGGGTGGTTGCTAGGCCTGGGTCGGCGTCACTCTCACTATCTACGCCTTCCCTCACTTTTTCGGCCTCCCTGCGTGCTTTCTTGGCTGCACTTTTCACTAAAGAATGTTTATAGAAGTATTTACCCACTTTCAAGGGCGTACGGGCAGGCAAAGCGGAAGGTCCTGGCGTAGGGCTAGGGCTAGGCCTACCCTGACCTACGAAACTAGGCGAAGGGGTTGGCTCTAGCACACTTGGTACTTCAATAGCACCTTCCTCCACCACTTCCACATCAGGATCATCACTACTATCACCCCCCTCAAATAAATCAACATTGTCATCAGCACCAAATCCCACAAAATCGTCAATTTCGCTCCCATTTCTACTCTGAATATAGAGGTTTTTGTCCACAGAGCTTTCACCACTGCTCAAATCCTGGTTGAAAAGTTCACAGTGTATTGCACTGTCACTTAGCAAACGTTTCACTTTCCTTACTTTCCTTTTCTTCTCGGTTGGCAGAGGCGTAGATGTTGCAAGCGGGGTAGCACTGGGACGCGCGGGAGATTGCACAGTATCGGACGCGTCGGAATTAATTTTTTTGCTGTAGCTCTCAATGGCGGCAACGTAGGAACTGATAAGCATGGTAGTTGAGGCTGGGTGGCGCTACGATCGCCCCCGCAAAGTAAAATTTGCCCGCGCGAAATTTAAAGCACGCTTTCAAGCAAATGCCTTACATAAGGCATATCGGGTTGCGGCCCTTCAGCCGCGCTGTCCTTACCTAAGGCAGCCCGGGTAGGAAGGGTTAAGAGTCTGGGAAAAAAAAAATCCATTTAAAACACCCCCCAATTTTTTTTTTTTTTTTTTGCCCCTGGGCCATGCCAAATATCACTCCTCCACTTCCCCACTTTCCTCACCTCCTTCAGTTATCACCTATTTTCCCTGTTATTCCCTTATTCTGTGGTCTATTTTCGTGCTAACATTAGCGAGTTGGTAGCAGGGCGTTGTCATCACTGTTACCAAGCGTGGGAAAGAGCGAGAGAGAGACTATTGCGCAACAGTGTCTCTCCAGACAAGGGGAGGAGAGAGGGGAGGGGGGTTGCCTCAGCCATACATTAAAGACGTGATTTTCCGGTCCCGTCGCAAGACCACCGTCTCAACCGAGCCGTCGCAAGATCATCACAAGACGGGAAAAACAACACAGGCTTGCTCCAAGCCAGCGCACCATTTTACAAATATATAGGCTAGGCTATACAACTTCCATTTCATCGGAATAACGTTCACCACCAATTTAATTATCATAAGGATTATATAAATGCAATTTTGATGTGAAAAAACAATCGGTAAATAGCATAGCCTAGGCCTAGTCACAGCTGGGGTTTGTTGTTGTTGACTAAATCTAACCAAGCGTACTGTCCGACATTAATTTATTATCAACAATTGTATATTTGTTACTGTGGGCTCTTATTACTCTACTTCCTAATAATAGGCAAGTAAATTATAAGATCATGTCTGGATAAACAAATATACCGAAATAAATTAGAATGAAGAAACAGTAAGTTGAGTGAGATGTTTCAGCTTGCCGTCGCAAGAGAATATTGGTGTCTCGCTTGCTAAAGGTGGGCTTGCGACGGGACCGGAAAAACAGTTTTCGGGGTAGATCTTGCGACGATGGTCTTGCGACGGGACCGGAAAATCACGTTTTATGTAACTCCCGGCCTGTATCGCCGATTTTGACCATCCAAACGCTGTTTCCACTTGTTTTATTGCTGTAACAGGTTAATACCTTTATAATCAACCTATAATAGGCGCATATGGATAAGTATTAATGCTATTTATGGTAAAATAATGATGTTAGCGATGGGAACAGCTCAAATACGTGCACACAGGAGTGTGGTGTCTCATACCCCCCATGCGCACGTCTTAGGTTAAGTGACACTGGAAGTCGATTGAATAGACGTGGGGCAACATAAGAAAAGAATCTAGCAGCAAAAGCACGTTCCCCAATGGCTCTGGGCTCATAAAGGCGATATGGGTCATCACCACTACGCAAATTCTCATTTGACTCATTATGTGTTGGAAATAGAAGATCCAACAAATACTTAGGCTCACCAAACCTCAGCACCTTAAATGTCAGTAAGCACATTTTAAACTCTATTCTGGCCTTGATGGGAAGCCAGTGTAGATCTATTAGATAGTATGTGGTGGGTGTTCTGGGTGGAAGTGAAAATATTAGTCTAGCACACCTATTGAGAACAGACTGGAGTTTCTTCAAAGTAACATTTGGTAGACCAATGAACAATGAATTACATTAATCAATTCTAGATATAACAAATGAATGAATGAGGGTCAAAAGAGATTCCTTGCCCAAGAACTTCCTTATAGCATAAAGGTTACGAATGTAAAGGTGACAACTCTTCACGACGAACCCCGAATTTCAGGGGTTGAAATAGGGGAACTATCCCCCCGCCAAAGGCGGCTTTCTAGGGCCTTTCCTAGCTGATGCTGAGAGGATTGGGTTCTAGTCATGTGGTGATGGGCTGGTCTATCAGAGTGAGAACTGAGCGATCTCTGCCATACCCATCGCTTACTCTGGCTGTTCCTTTTACTTATATATTTTCTAGATCTCAAGTGACGGCGTCTCTTCCGTGGATTGACCTCCCATCTAACAAGATTGGAAGCCAAAGCGTCACATTTTTTCCTTTGCCCCTCAGCTTTCTCTTCATAATTGCTGAGGGGCACAGGGCCCTGGGTGGGGCTTTGGTTTCCCGAGCGTTTCTGTCGCCCTCCTCAGCTCCCCGCCATGGAGTGGCTTCGGTCACCCCGGCTTTATTGTGGTCGGCAGGGAGGGTTCTGTGGGGGCGCTCGGTTGTGGCCTTGGGGCTGTTAGGCCAGGCAGCTTGGGGAACAACAACAACTCTTCACGACACTATTTATATGATTCTTAAAGCTCAGATTTTTGTCGAATACAACGCCCAAGTTTTTCACTGATTCCAAAGGTTGGAGCTGTGATTCACCGAATTCTAGACATCCAAAACCTTCATGGACACTATTTCTCAAATAACCATTTATGACTACAATCTCTGTCTTGTTGTCATTCAATTTGAGCTTCCTTCTAGTCATCCAGATCTTCAAGTCTGACAAGAGTGATGAAAATTTATTCTTTACCTCATCGATATTATTAATTTCAATATTCAACTGTGAATCATCTGCATATAAATGATACTTAACCTCTGAAGTGCGCATGGGGGTAATTAGACACCTCTCCCTGTGCGCATGTATTTGAGGTGTTTCCGTCACTAAAATATTCATTGTACCATTAATAGCATTAATACTTATCCATATG
>JAGKTK010046355.1:0-12283 GCA_018397895.1 Paralithodes camtschaticus | reverse complement strand
TCTCTCTCTCTCTCTCTCTCTCTCTCTCTAATGGATATACACATCTCTTATACACTCACTATCTTTATTTACATCTCTCTCTCTCTCTCTCTCTCTCTCTCTCTTCTACTTCTACTTTACTGTCCCATTTTTCCACTATAAACTGTCCCTGTCTATTAGTATTAAGGCCGGACTACCTAGTTGGGACTGCAAGGTCTGTGTGGTCTGAGTATCTTTGTAACTCCGTGTAACTCACTGTCACTCACACACACTCTCTCTCTCTCTCAGTATCGGTGTCGATTGTCACAACTTTTCATTGACTTTCTTTTATCTTATCTTTTTGTTTGCAAGCTAGATAAAGACACATTGCGCATTTCCTGGTTTAGCTCTCTCTCTATATATACAGTATATATTTACACATATCTCTCTCTCCCATCCCCCTCTCTCTCTCTCTCTCTTACACACACACACTCTCTCTCTATCTAGACATAACCTACACATCACTCACTTTCTCACTATATTTATTTACATCTCTCAGACTCTAGTCTCTCTCTCTCTCTCTCCTTACACCGTGCCCCACCCTATGTCTAAACTTCCGCCTAAAGTTGATAAGGCCTAGCCACCACCTCCTCCACCCGTCTTTCAACACAAACCTGCATATATCCTATACAAACTGTTCATCCTCTCTCTTCTCTCACACCACCCACCCCCATGGTATAATTACTATTTAGGTTAGATTAGGTTAGGTTAGGTATAGGTTAGGTTAGGTATAGGTTAGTTAGGTAGGCAGTTGGGTACAGTAAACGACAGCAAGCCTGCAATATATGAGAAATCGGCCTTCGGTCGGAAACAAACAAAAACAAAAAACTTAAAAAGCTTAAAGGGGCTCGGGTGGAGGTCTTTTTATAGCTTGAAAGAAGTCTGGAGAGACGATTTATTTTTTATGTCGAGGAGGCAAACTACAGTCATTTCTCAAAAATAACAAAAGTAATCAAAACCCGCAATAACAATCAAACACAATCATCAATAACTCCCACAACATCGCACCAATCAGTGTTAATTACCCATTCAGTACCGGTGACATCCTTTTCATCATAGTCTGGCAATTATTATTCATTATTATTATTGTATTCAGCATAGGAGGGACGTCTACCACAAAAAAGGCTACATACCATTCCAATTCATTCTTTTAGTTACCACATATCTTTCCTAAACTTAATAAAATCGTTTAAATGTACCTGACGTCAAACAAAAGGAGACGTCACCGGTACAGAAAGGGTTAATCCTGTTTACCTGACATCGGATATCATTGCACCCAACTCACACCTGACCCTAGAATGCAGGATGTACAGTCGGCCAAATAAGTGAATACGCGGCACCAAGTAGGCCTAGGCTATATTTCGATCAATAATTGGCATCCGCACTATCTAAGCTTTATTTAATCTTTCCATTGTATGATTCCTTACTTCCTTTCTTCTCTCTCTCTCTCTCAACTGCAGCCCTTACTGATCTTAATTATAATAAGTTCATATAGCACCCGACCAAGACATTTTATGACATTCTGTGCCAAATTGTAACTGAATATAGTACAACACACACTTAGTATATGGAAATGTATAATTGTCTGCCCGCATCCACTCAATAGGACTGTAAATAAACGTTATGAACTCAAGTTGTAATACCCGCATATGTTTTTTTTTAGATGGCGCCAACTCACTTACCCGCATTTCGTTTTACAAGAATATATTCGCCATTAGAAAAGTTGCACAAGAAACATTATTGACTATATACTACGTCCTATTATGTATGACCCAATTACTGGTATTCCCTGGCTGCACCTTCCCAAATGGTAGGCATAAAATTAGCTCGATTACTCTGGTTGTTTGTGAGTTATAGAGGTTAACCCTTTGAGTACCAGCAACTTGTGTTATATGGTATTCTAGCTATATTTAGATAATATTATACAGTTTAGAAAGGATATGTGGTAGTTAAAAGTTAGTCGAGATAATTTTAAGCCTTATTATTGCTAGAAGTCCTTCCTAAGCTGAACAAAATCGTCTATACCATTGCCAGAATATAGCCTACATTAAAGGATATGACACCGGCACAGAAGAAGTAATTAATGTTCAAGAGTTTTGGCCTACTTATTTGGAACAGCTGGATATAGGGCCTACATCACCTTACAAATATTGTTTGTGTTTCCTTTACCTGAATTGATATGCAAATGTATATAGGCTACCCGATATACCAAGACTAGGAAAAGTATATAGCTGTCCTCACGTGAACCTATAATATTATAGTTTGTTTCTATTCAACTGACGGTGTAGCCTATTGCAAAGTTCCCACCAAGATTTATCAGTTATTTTGACGATTTTGTAGTGAAATATGGTGCTGATTATATAAACTTGGTCTAAATATGATGCAGAGACATAGTAGTTTCATATTTGGCCATTAAGTATCGAGAAATTAGCTGCTAATTAAGGCTAATGGAATTCAATTTATCGCCAGCTAAAAAAAAAAAAAACAGGGTTTACAGTGTAGCAAATTTATGCCAAACTTAACAACACTGCTTCCGCTCCTGCATGATTTCCGCTTTTCCTAGAACAAGGCAAATTCCTAAGTATTGTATTTATATCGGTTTAGAAGCTATTTCTTTACTGCCAGCCTATATATTTATTAATACTTTTAATTATAATTATTATAGGCTAAAATTTTAATCTACCTATTTTTCAACTTATAACTCAAACTGCACCACTTGCAAGTTTCAGCTAGGCTAATAGGCTACGGCCTGTAAACATATCGATATTAACACAAATACAGTATTTATGTAGGTTCCTGTTGGATAAATAGTATGTTGAATTGTCTTTATGTAGGCTTAGTAGGCTATTTATAAAATTAGGCCTACTAATCGTAGGCTTATCTTTATTTATTATTTATTTATTAGTTGGGATGTGTGTACATGCTTAGATTGATATGCAGGATTCGAAGTTGCATAATAAATCGTAGGCAGTGTCCACCATTCTTTAACTGTCTTCGTGGTGCGATGCATAAGGTGTTGATTTTCGGTGTGAGCATCCTGGATTCGAATCCACGGACTGCCACATGTGTTTGTAAAATTTCATTAATCGATTTTAGGAGTATAGTTGGTTGTTGGAAGGAACATAATAATAGCTGGTTATTCTGTTAAATATCGATGTCTACAGCTCCAACTTCCTTATAGAATGAAACTCGCAAGTAGACAAATAGTGTATCTGTGAGATATACTCATAGGCATATATATCAACTATACTGATACAAACTCAATCGGTAGAGAACGATAATTACAGGGGGTTTTCAGTTCGGCTTTGATTTTACTTGCAGCATCAGCAGCACTGGTGTATGGTGGTCTGCT
Source organism: Paralithodes camtschaticus (assembly GCA_018397895.1). Lineage (NCBI taxonomy): Eukaryota > Metazoa > Arthropoda > Malacostraca > Decapoda > Lithodidae > Paralithodes > Paralithodes camtschaticus. Next base: position 8,913 of record JAGKTK010046355.1, on the reverse strand, counting down.
TCTGTGAAATATTAGGCCCACCCTGCCATTAACTGTTGCCTCGAAAGGAACGGTGATAAATCTACAGTTATACTACCCCTATTTTGTCGCTATTCTGTTGGTACTAATGGGTTAATATTATTAGTAGTAGACTTAGTATGGTTTGATGATGCGCGGAAATGTATATTTGACTTGAAATAGATACATTGAAGTATTACAAACCTTCGCAAACCCATAAACAGGGAACGTGAGCAGGGTTTAGACCGTCGCGCACCCATAAACAGGGAACGTGAGGGAGAGTTTAGACCGTCGCGGAAACAGGTTACTTTTCGGTTAGGTTAGGTTAATGTTAAAAATACTAAAATGCGAGTCCTCGGTATTAAACAATACTGTATATCAAATAAAAAAATAAAAACAACAACAAATTACCTGGAAAACTCTTATCTGGTTGGTGATAATTTTTTATCAAAATAAGTTTTATCCAGTTTCCGCGTCTGCTGAACCATCCAAAAACAAGCTAAAAGGCGTGTTTTGAAGGGGGGAGGTGGTGGGGGGTAGTGGGGGAGGGGTAGTATAACTGTAGATTTACCGGAACGGTGAACATAAAATTATTCAGAGTCCACCCTTTCCCTTCCCCTAAATATTTCAATGGGGGGGATAGCCGGTACAAAGGCTTGGCAGGCGGGAGGAGGTCGAAGTCCCGAACGGTCAAACCCATGGTCGAACCATTGATATGAATGTATTTTCTCATACCCAGGACCCATGCACACACTGTGTGTGCGAGCCATCCCGCCAAGAAGAGTATGCTCATATCTATGGGTCTATAATCTATTGGATATCTATGGTCGAAGTGACGTCGAACCAGTAGCGAGCCACCCTGCGCATGCGTCCTCGCCACCAAGAAGAAGGCGGAAGCGGTCACGCGTGGCCTCGGCAGAAGACTGCAAATGTTTTTTTCTTTAGTTTATTTTATAAATGTGTACTAGGCTATACGTATATCCTGTGATTCTGCACAAGGTATAAGGTATGTTCTGATTGATTTGTGACAGCAAAGGGTAATGTAATATTTCCTCGGCACCGCAAATAGCCTATATATATATATATGTGTTACGTGCATTTCGTCTTCAAGTTTAGTCCCCCAGGAAGCCTTGACGAAACACCAAGAATGTTTTCTGTCACACCAAGGAGGTTCACACAATGACACCCATCGGAACCTAGATGGGAAAGGAGTCACGTTGTCAATCATGTGATATTGGTTTAATCCGATCAACATGGTAGGCCTATAGTACACTCGGAGAAGTGGAAAGTGGATGTCAACAACTCACCTCCCTGCTTACAGGAACAACTTCTGGCATTAGGTCCTGGCAAGGTCCTCTTGGGCCAGATCACAGTTAAACATATCTTTATTGTTACCGGTACTGGGAGTGGGTGGGTCACAGAGGTCGGAGAGAGGTGCTTTAAAGTTAGGGCCTATATCTAACTGCGGATTAGTGAGGACACGTGGTTGATGGCGGATGTGATTGGGTGTCGACTGCGATGTGATTGAGTGTCGACTGCTAGTGGCTGGGGAGACATCTTTCAAGAACATGAGAATAACGGTTGGTGACCAGTGCAAGTTAGTCTTTATTGATATAGGCCTACCGGTATAATATTTGTGAGCTTTATATAGTAGGCTACTCCTGTCGATATTATGTAGGCTATGTAGCCTATGTATAAGATTCTATATAGGCTAGGCTACTAGGCTATAGGCCTACACAGAATATAGCTTATTGCCTTACTAACAATTATTTACTAACATCACCACTCCTGCAATAATCTCTTATTTCATCATTTGACTGCCTAGCCTAGGCCTATAGTATTTTGACTGGTTTACCTACTGGACAATATATGCATTTTAGGTCATGTAGGCTATGAGATATATTTTGTCTTTATTTTCTTTAGCATATAATTTGTCTTACAATAGCCTATTAGTCACCACAATAGGTCTTTACCGCTGCATATTAAATTATTTTGCATTAGACTTGTTGAAGTTGAACGTAAACTCATCCAGTCACACCAAGAGCAAAGAACACGCGAAGAACTACAAGCAGTTGCAAACATAGCCTACGAGTAAATAGCAAATTCTTCTATGCATACGCAAAAAGGAGACTCAGGAACACCACAACAATAGGACCACTTGCAAAACCTACGGGCGAACTTGAGAGTGACCCAACCGAAATGGCCAAGATACTCAAACAGCAGTATGAAAGTGTCTTCAGCCCGCCAAATGAAGACAAGAAAATCGAGAATGCAACGACTTTCTTTGGCAACGCTCCAGAGACACTACATCAACTCTCCTCGGTAACAGTATCAACAGAGGACATAATAGCAGCCATCGACAAGATTGGACCAAACTCTGCGGCAGGACCAGACGGCTTTCATGCCCAACTGCTAAAAAAACTGCAAACATCAGCTAGCCCTGCCTCTAAAACTGCTGTGGAGCAAGTCCCTCCAAACTGGATATGTACCACAATCCCTAAAAGAAGGTAATGTCACACCAATACACAAAGGGGGTAGTAAAGGCATAGCCAAAAATTACAGACCAGTGGTGCTGACGTCACATCTTATTAAAATCATAGAAAGAACAATAAGAGCTAAGATGGTCAGCTTCCTGGAAGATAATGAGGCGTTCAACGAGGGGCAACACGGCTTTAGAAAAGGCCGCTCCTGCCTCTCACAACTACTATCACACTACGACAAAATCCTACAGGATATTCAAGACGGAGAAAATGTAGACGTCATATATCTAGATTTCGCCAAAGCTTTTGACAAGGTGGACCATGGGATCCTTCTACATAAACTCAAATCACTGGGAATAGGGGGAGACCTTGGAAGATGGCTCCACAGCTTCATCACCAACAGAAAACAAAGAGTCACGGTTCAAGGAAGCCTATCAGATGCAGGTGGGGTCATCAGCGGAGTACCACAAGGATCAGTACTGGGACCTCTCCTATTCCTCATCATGATAGGAGACATCGACAGGAACCTGGAACACTCAACAGCCACATCGTTTGCAGACGACACCAGACTCCTGAAGAAAATCACCTCACAACATGATGCTCAGCTACTACAACAAGACTTGGACAAAATCCTGAAGTGGGCAGAAGAAAACAACATGGCCCTAAACGGAGACAAGTTCGAGCTTCTAAGGTACAGGAACAAGAGAGCACTACAAAACGACACCAACTACAAAAGTGGACAGCAAGAAATTACCGCTAAGGACACAGTGAAGGACTTGGGAGTAAATATGAGCAGTGACGCCACTTTTTCCCAGCATATTACCAAAGCCACAACAACAGCAAAACAAATAGCAGGCTGGATCCTGAGAACCTTCCACACAAGAAATGAGAGGTGTATGCTAACACTGTGGAAGTCACTGGTCCTACCACGACTGGAGTACTGCTCCCAGCTCTGGTCTCCCCAAAAAGTAGGAGAAATAACAGAAATTGAAGCCACCCAGAGGACATTCACCAGTAAAATCCATGGGTTTCAACACTTTAACTACTGGGAGAGACTTAAGGAGCTGCAGCTGTACTCACTTCAAAGACGTAGGGAGAGATACATCATCATCTACGTCTGGAAGATTTTGGAAAAAAAGGTACCAAATCCAAACATCCAAGAGACTCAGCACCAAAGGCGAGGGAGGCTGTGCTATGTGAGGACTACGCCGGGATCAACACAAAAAATCAAATCCCTGATCCATCACAGCTTTACATACAATGGAACCAGACTGTTCAACTGTATACCAGCCCCTCTCAGGAACATGACCGGGGTGTCTCCAGACACCTTCAAGAAACACTTGGACATGTGGCTGGCCAAAATACCGGACCGGCCACCAACACCAGGATACCCCAGCACCAACTCCAACCGACTTCTGGAATGGAGAGTGGAAGAAAGGGAGCTGCCTGGTCGCAGTGGAGCCCCAGCTCAACTGTGTCACTAACGGACGGAATACAACTAAGTGTAACTAAGTGTAAGTGTAACTTTGTGGGCTAAAAAAGGGTGGAAGGAAAAATGGCGGCCATCTTGGATCAGTGGAGAACTATTATTTTTAATGTTTCTACCGTATTTATAGTAGCCTATTTTTGTCATCTTTTATATCCATGCTACCCTAGGGGGGGTCGGGGGGCGGCCCCCCCCAGGTTAGGTTAGGGTAATGACAAAATATGGTTTTCAGGGGGCATGCTTTAACCCTTGTCTAGCGGGGTGTTTTGGGCTCATTTGAGCATATTCAGGCCCTCCTGCATGATAAATCAAGCATCTGCATGAAAAAACTTATTTATAAAAAAACTAGGCACTAAAAGCTTCAAAGTGAGACCAGAACGAGCTGGTTCTCTTGCAGTGGTGCCACGAACATGGAAGTTTTAGCATATATCGGTATATTTTTCACAGCTATGCTCACTACTGGCTACACTGCCGGCCTCTCGAGAACACAGGGAACATGAGTTAATGGGCGGCGGTAAGCCCTGGGAGTCGGCTGTCTGGCCCGCTGCGCTCCCGCCTCCCGGCCATTTGCACTCTATTTTAATCCTTTAAAAGCCTTAATAATGCTCCTAACTTACTGCAAATTGGTGCACGACTTAAGTCGAGCGCCGCCAATAAGGGGTTAATATTGCTAAGTAATGGGTAAAAATGCATTTGCAGAATGAAAAACACCTTAAAACTCACTAATCAATGAAGGAACTGTTGAGAAAATGCATTATAATACAAATAACCCATGCGTGACCTAAAATGCATTTTGACCGGCCTACTGTACTGTATACGTAGGCCTATATAGGTATTTTTTGTTTTTTCTTATTTTTCTCCTGCCAGGGTCTACATTCTCTCTTTCTTTAGCATCTGCGGTACCAAGAGAACCCATAAAATATAATCTTGCTCTGGTCAATTAGGATCGAATCCTTCAACACTGGACAAAGTTCGGTTTATGTTTATCACCAACCAGTGACGGGCCCCATCGATGATTATTATTGTGTTATCACTTACATGAACGATACTTTGTTGGTGTACATGTACTTACCGTCGCAGATTCGTTATCAATGAAATACGAGAAACTGTAAAAAATACCTCCCTGTCGATGGCCGCGGCGCAATAGTAAACAATGGCTGTCGTTCGGGAGCTCTTACCCTCAAGCTTTCAGTCGAACGTCACTACACCTAGCGATCTTTTTATGAATCATGAACCATAGCATTAACCAATCACAGCCTTCCATCAAATTATCAACCAATCACACAGTCTTTCAGTCGTCATGTCACGCGCCTCGCCGGCCCGGGCGGGCTCAGTTTGAAGATGGAACCCTAACATGGAGGTCGTGGTGGTATGTGCTACGAGTTTTTCAGGTAATTTGTTGTACTTTGGTATTTTTATTTACCGGATCAGTCTGAAGATGCTTTTTTCTTTGATATACAGTGTTGTTTAACCCCTAAATGTCGGCGCGCAACTTAAGTTGAGTTAAATAAAGCTGGACTATGTGGCGGCGCTCGACATAGGTCGAGTGGCAATTTCAGCACGTAATGTTGCTGAGAGAGAGAGACAAGTGGTGGCAGGAGAGTAGCGAGCGTATGACTGCTCCAGACCACCGCTGCGAACCTACTGACACGAATCTCACCTCCCTCCTCCCTCTCTCACTCGCTATATACGGAATTGTATCGGGAAAGTGGCTAATTACATGCTTTTTGCACTCGCGTTGCACGGTTATTGCAAGAAAACTAGCCATCATAAAAGGATCGTTATGGTGTCATTCGAAAGCTCTGTTTATGCCCTTTCAGGGATAGATACTTGTTTTACGTTCTGGGTCTTATTTAGGCATGAAAATGATCACGTAAACAGCCCTATTTTGGCTAAAAACACCCCGCTGGGCGGTACATATAAATAAACCGCATAGGCCGCTCTTAAGGTGTTAATACCAAGGACTGTCGCATTTTACTATTTTCCCATTAGCCTATCCATCAATCTTAAGACACGGCCCCCGATAGTGGGGAGGGCTATGAAGATCAGGGAAATTACGGGGTAAAAGCCGTAAATAAAGGGGTAATATTGGAAGAACTCTGAAAATACAATATTGAAAAGTAACAAAACCTGAAAATAGAAAAACCCCAGCCAAATTTTGACCAAACTTGGCTCGGGTTTTTCAATTTTTCAGAGTCCAAGATCACACTAGGCCTAACCTCATTTCGAAAGTTGGCTCGTTTTTCTTTGGCAAAAGTTGGCTCGGATTTAAGGGATTTAGCGGGTTAGGACCGTTGGGTTAGGCTAGGCTAGGCTAGGCTAATGTTAACCCCATAATACTAGGTTAGGTTAATTACAAAACTTGGCTCAGATTTCATGGATTTAGCGGGGGGGTGGGGGCGGCAGCCACAACCCATTATACTAGGTTAGGTTAGGCTAATGTTAACCACATTCTTACTGGCTTTATCCACGTTGAAAAACAAAAAAACCCGAGCCAACTTTCGAAATGAGGTTACTGTGATTTTGGACTCTGAAAAATTGAAAAACCCGAACCAAGTTTTGTCAAAACTTGGCTCGGGTTTTTCCATTTTTAGGTTTTGTTACTTTTCAATATTGTATTTTCAGAGTTCTTCTAATGTTACCCCTTTATTTACGGCTTTTACCCCGCAATTTCTCTGATCTTCATAGCCCTCCCCACTATCGGGGGCCGTGTTTTAAGATTGATGGATAATGGGAAAATAGTAAAATGCGACAGTCCTTGGTATTAAACAACACTGTGTATCAAAGAAAAAAAAAAAAAAAAAAATGAAAAACTCATCACTGGTTGGTGATAAACATTTACCCAAAGTTCTTGGTCAATTAACCCACTGGATGCGTCGGCAATATATGTAATGCTAAACCCCAGCGCCGCATAGGGTGCGTTTCGGTTAATTACTCCGGTTCTATGGCACGGCATGGAGGCGGTGGAAACGACGGAGGCAGAAACGAGGAAATTAGAAACGATACAGAATAAAATCGGAAGGTCGGGATTGGGGGCAAATAAATACGTAGCACAAGAAGCAATCCGAGGAGAGATGGGGTGGAGTACGTTTGAAGAAAGGATAGGAAAAGCAAAAGGGAAGTACAAAGTGAGGCTAGAGGGGATGGAGGAAAATAGGTGGCCAAAGAAGGTATACAGATGGGCGAGCGAGGAAAGTAAATGAAACAGCGAGTGCAAAAGAAGGCTGGGAAGGATAAATATAAAACAGGACCGTGTGGGAGGGGAATTTAGAAAACTAAATGGGAGAGAGGATTGGGTCATAATGGAAAATGGGAGAGAATGTATCAGAGAAATTGAGAAAGGGATAAAAAAGGAGGGAAGAAGAAAGTGGAGGGAAGGGGTAGAAAACAAAGCCACACTGTCATATTACAGAGGGAAGGAAAAACCAGCTAGAGAACTTTTCTATGATGGAGGATGGGGATCTAAATTGCTGTTTAAAGCAAGGACAGGATCCCTAGAGACAAATGAACGAACAAGGAGATGGAACGGAATGGGACCGCACTGTAATCAATGCGAAATGGGAGGAGACCCAATAGTCGAGGACATAGAACACATAATAACGGAGTGTACAAAATATGATGAGAGAGACGAGTTTGAGAGATACATGAGGAATAGAGTTGGGGAAATGGGGTGGGAGGAAGTAAAGCAGAGAGACTATAGAGGGGTGGGGGCTCTGCTGGGGCTAACACAAGACAAGGAGATGATGAAGAGGATACTAGAAAAGATATGGAGGAAGAGAAATGGGTGGGGGGGGGGGGGGGGGGATGGGTAGGTCTAAAAAACTGTCCCTTATACTATCCTTCTACTCTAAACTTTCCCTCTTACTAACGTTTCTGAGCCAGTACCAATACAAAGGTCAGCCCTGTGGACCTGCGCGGTCTGCGGGCGGGTTCGAAAGAAGAAGAAGAAGAACCTAGAGGGCTCAGATTTATATGGGAACTGTTTAAGTATCCCACGCAACAATGCTGATGGTTGAAAACCCTTTAACCCACTGAGCCCCAGCTAGTTTATAATAAATGTACCACCAGGGACCAGCAAGATTTGATTATTTTTTTTTTTTAAAGAAACTATTGCGAATGGGTTAGGAATGAAGGAAAAACAAAACAAAAAAAATCCTACGGAGGCCCCGAAAGTCAATTTTACAAGAGTAAAAAATTGAAGGCAAATACACCCAAAATAGCGGTTTTGCGCGCTCACGCGCACGCAGTTGGACTTTGAGAGTTTTCAACCATCGGCATGGTTGCATGGGATACTTGCACAGTTCCCATACAAATCTGAACCCTCTAGGTGCCATAGGACCGGAGTAACATGGACGCACCGTTTGAGTCGCTGGGGTTTAGCGTTACATACATTGCGGACGCAAACCCTGCGTCGCTGGGGCTCAGTGGGTTAAGTCCAGCTGCGTGCACGTGAGCATGCAAAAACTAGTTTTTGCATTTTTTTGCCTACCCATTTCCCCATGTTAATTCCGACTTTCGGGCGCCCCGCAGGACCCCTTAACCCAGTGAGACCCAGCGTCGCACGTGTTGCGTCGGCAGTGTTTGATCACCAACTCCCAGCGACGCATCACGTGCGTCCGACATATAAAAAACACTTACGTGGCTCGTAAGGTAGGAAATGGCGGGAGAATAGGAGGGGGAGGTACCGTAGTGTGTGTGGGAGCCGGGCCAGTAGGTGTGAGCGGGCCGAGACAGCCGCGCGGCTGGTGGTGGTGGCTTAGTGGGGATACTTTACACCCTTAGTTCCCACCACTTTGAACCTTCATTACTCCGGTCGTATGGGAGCTAGAGGCTTGAGATTTATGTGAGACACTCCTTAGGATGTATGCCGTACAATGCCATACTCAGTTTTTACCCTAGTGCTCCCGGGCGGGTGGTCATGCGGGGGAGACGAACTATTGAAACCCCCCC